>OZ008368.1:229448587-229671128 GCA_963931995.1 Phaonia tiefii | reverse complement strand
CAACCTTCCCGTTTGGCCACCATGGACGCACTTAGTCCGCCATCTGTATGAAAAAGTTATATTCGTCGGAGAATATGATATTCCGAAAGTTTTTTGGGAAATCTGGGTCTGAAATTATTAAACTAGACACCAATACCTATTATTTGATACTAGTCCCATTGACGCAACCTTCCCCGTTTGGCCACCATGGACGCACTTAATCCGCCCTCGATATAAAAAAGTTATATTCGTCGAAGAATATGATATTCCGAAAGTTTTTTGGGATATCTGGGTCTGAAATTATTAAACTAGACACCAATACCTATTATTTGATACTAGGCCCATTGACGCAACCTTCCCCGTTTGGCCACCATGGACGCACTTAGTCCGTCCTCCATATGAAAAAGTTATATTCGTCGCTAACTTATTAACAGAGCTCTGTCAGCGGCTCTGTTGACAGAGCTGTGGAAGTTATATTCGTATTTATATCCGCCCTTCATATGAAAAAGTTATATTCGTCGGAGAATATGATATTCCGAAAGTTTTTTGGGAAATCTGGGTCTGAAATTATTAAACTAGACACCAATACCTATTATTTGATACTAGTCCCATTGACGCAACCTTCCCCGTTTGGCCACCATGGACGCACTTAATCCGCCCTCGATATAAAAAAGTTATATTCGTCGAAGAATATGATATTCCGAAAGTTTTTTGGGATATCTGGGTCTGAAATTATTAAACTAGACACCAATACCTATTATTTGATACTAGGCCCATTGACGCAACCTTCCCCGTTTGGCCACCATGGACGCACTTAGTCCGTCCTCCATATGAAAAAGTTATATTCGTCGCTAACTTATTAACAGAGCTCTGTCAGCGGCTCTGTTGACAGAGCTGTGGAAGTTATATTCGTATTTATATCCGCCCTTCATATGAAAAAGTTATATTCGTCGGAGAATATGATATTCCGAAAGTTTTTTGGGAAATCTGGGTCTGAAATTATTAAACTAGACACCAATACCTATTATTTGATACTAGTCCCATTGACGCAACCTTCCCCGTTTGGCCACCATGGACGCACTTAATCCGCCCTCGATATAAAAAAGTTATATTCGTCGAAGAATATGATATTCCGAAAGTTTTTTGGGATATCTGGGTCTGAAATTATTAAACTAGACACCAATACCTATTATTTGATACTAGTCCCATTGACGCAACCTTCCCCGTTTGGCCACCATGGACGCACTTAATCCGTCCTCCATATGAAAAAGTTATATTCGTCGAAGAATATGATATTCCGAAATTTTTTTGGGAAATCTGGGTCTGAAATTATTAAACTAGACACCAATACCTATAATTTGATACTAGTCCTATTGACGCAACCTTCCCCGTTTGGCCACCATGGACGCACTTAATCCGTCCTCCATATGAAAAAGTTATATTCGTCGAAGAATATGATATTCCGAAAGTTTTTTGGGATATCTGGGTCTGAAATTATTAAACTAGACACCAATACCTATTATTTGATACTAGGCCCATTGACGCAACCTTCCCCGTTTGGCCACCATGGACGCACTTAGTCCGTCCTCCATATGAAAAAGTTATATTCGTCGCTAACTTGTTAACAGAGCTCTGTCAGCGGCTCTGTTGACAGAGCTGTGGAAGTTATATTCGTATTTATATCCGCCCTTCATATGAAAAAGTTATATTCGTCGGAGAATATGATATTCCGAAAGTTTTTTGGGAAATCTGGGTCTGAAATTATTAAACTAGACACCAATACCTATTATTTGATACTAGTCCCATTGACGCAACCTTCCCCGTTTGGCCACCATGGACGCACTTAATCCGCCCTCCATATAAAAAAGTTATATTCGTCGAAGAATATGATATTCCGAAAGTTTTTTGGGAAATCTGGGTCTGAAATTATTAAACTAGACACCAATACCTATTATTTGATACTAGTCCCATTGACGCAACCTTCCCCGTTTGGCCACCATGGACGCACTTAATCCGTCCTCCATATGAAAAAGTTATATTCGTCGAAGAATATGATATTCCGAAAGTTTTTTGGGAAATCTGGGTCTGAAATTATTAAACTAGACACCAATACCTATTATTTGATACTAGTCCCATTGACGCAACCTTCCCCGTTTGGCCACCATGGACGCACTTAATCCGTCCTCCATATGAAAAAGTTATATTCGTCGGAGAATATGATATTCCGAAAGTTTTTTGGGAAATCTGGGTCTGAAATTATTAAACTAGACACCAATACCTATTATTTGATACTAGTCCCATTGACGCAACCTTCCCCGTTTGGCCACCATGGACGCACTTAATCCGCCCTCGATATAAAAAAGTTATATTCGTCGAAGAATATGATATTCCGAAAGTTTTTTGGGATATCTGGGTCTGAAATTATTAAACTAGACACCAATACCTATTATTTGATACTAGGCCCATTGACGCAACCTTCCCCGTTTGGCCACCATGGACGCACTTAGTCCGTCCTCCATATGAAAAAGTTATATTCGTCGCTAACTTATTAACAGAGCTCTGTCAGCGGCTCTGTTGACAGAGCTGTGGAAGTTATATTCGTATTTATATCCGCCCTTCATATGAAAAAGTTATATTCGTCGGAGAATATGATATTCCGAAAGTTTTTTGGGAAATCTGGGTCTGAAATTATTAAACTAGACACCAATACCTATTATTTGATACTAGTCCCATTGACGCAACCTTCCCCGTTTGGCCACCATGGACGCACTTAATCCGCCCTCGATATAAAAAAGTTATATTCGTCGAAGAATATGATATTCCGAAAGTTTTTTGGGATATCTGGGTCTGAAATTATTAAACTAGACACCAATACCTATTATTTGATACTAGTCCCATTGACGCAACCTTCCCCGTTTGGCCACCATGGACGCACTTAATCCGTCCTCCATATGAAAAAGTTATATTCGTCGAAGAATATGATATTCCGAAATTTTTTTGGGAAATCTGGGTCTGAAATTATTAAACTAGACACCAATACCTATAATTTGATACTAGTCCTATTGACGCAACCTTCCCCGTTTGGCCACCATGGACGCACTTAATCCGTCCTCCATATGAAAAAGTTATATTCGTCGAAGAATATGATATTCCGAAAGTTTTTTGGGATATCTGGGTCTGAAATTATTAAACTAGACACCAATACCTATTATTTGATACTAGGCCCATTGACGCAACCTTCCCCGTTTGGCCACCATGGACGCACTTAGTCCGTCCTCCATATGAAAAAGTTATATTCGTCGCTAACTTGTTAACAGAGCTCTGTCAGCGGCTCTGTTGACAGAGCTGTGGAAGTTATATTCGTATTTATATCCGCCCTTCATATGAAAAAGTTATATTCGTCGGAGAATATGATATTCCGAAAGTTTTTTGGGAAATCTGGGTCTGAAATTATTAAACTAGACACCAATACCTATTATTTGATACTAGTCCCATTGACGCAACCTTCCCCGTTTGGCCACCATGGACGCACTTAATCCGCCCTCCATATAAAAAAGTTATATTCGTCGAAGAATATGATATTCCGAAAGTTTTTTGGGAAATCTGGGTCTGAAATTATTAAACTAGACACCAATACCTATTATTTGATACTAGTCCCATTGACGCAACCTTCCCCGTTTGGCCACCATGGACGCACTTAATCCGTCCTCCATATGAAAAAGTTATATTCGTCGAAGAATATGATATTCCGAAAGTTTTTTGGGAAATCTGGGTCTGAAATTATTAAACTAGACACCAATACCTATTATTTGATACTAGTCCCATTGACGCAACCTTCCCCGTTTGGCCACCATGGACGCACTTAATCCGTCCTCCATATGAAAAAGTTATATTCGTCGAAGAATATGATATTCCGAAAGTTTTTTGGGAAATCTGGGTCTGAAATTATTAAACTAGACACCAATACCTATTATTTGATACTAGTCCCATTGACGCAACCTTCCCCGTTTGGCCACCATGGACGCACTTAATCCGCCCTCCATATAAAAAAGTTATATTCGTCGAAGAATATGATATTCCGAAAGTTTTTTGGGAAATCTGGGTCTGAAATTATTAAACTAGACACCAATACCTATTATTTGATACTAGTCCCATTGACGCAACCTTCCCCGTTTGGCCACCATGGACGCACTTAATCCGTCCTCCATATGAAAAAGTTATATTCGTCGAAGAATATGATATTCCGAAAGTTTTTTGGGATATCTGGGTCTGAAATTATTAAACTAGACACCAATACCTATTATTTGATACTAGGCTCATTGACGCAACCTTCCCCGTTTGGCCACCATGGACGCACTTAGTCCGCCATCTGTATGAAAAAGTTATATTCGTCGGAGAATATGATATTCCGAAAGTTTTTTGGGAAATCTGGGTCTGAAATTATTAAACTAGACACCAATACCTATTATTTGATACTAGTCCCATTGACGCAACCTTCCCCGTTTGGCCACCATGGACGCACTTAATCCGCCCTCGATATAAAAAAGTTATATTCGTCGAAGAATATGATATTCCGAAAGTTTTTTGGGATATCTGGGTCTGAAATTATTAAACTAGACACCAATACCTATTATTTGATACTAGGCCCATTGACGCAACCTTCCCCGTTTGGCCACCATGGACGCACTTAGTCCGTCCTCCATATGAAAAAGTTATATTCGTCGCTAACTTGTTAACAGAACTCTGTCAGCGGCTCTGTTGACAGAGCTGTGGAAGTTATATTCGTATTTATATCCGCCCTTCATATGAAAAAGTTATATTCGTCGGAGAATATGATATTCCGAAATTTTTTTGGGAAATCTGGGTCTGAAATTATTAAACTAGACACCAATACCTATAATTTGATACTAGTCCTATTGACGCAACCTTCCCCGTTTGGCCACCATGGACGCACTTAATCCGTCCTCCATATGAAAAAGTTATATTCGTCGAAGAATATGATATTCCGAAAGTTTTTTGGGAAATCTGGGTCTGAAATTATTAAACTAGACACCAATACCTATTATTTGATACTAGTCCCATTGACGCAACCTGAATCCTGATCCTGATTCCTTTTGAAAACATAGTTTTGCCAATGCTTTGAAATATTATACATTGCAGTCATACAGCTCCCCCAAAACTCCTGACATAAGAAGTTTATAGAGTTTTCTACCTATTTTAATAATATCGCATTAAAATTCCTTTTACATTTGTAAAACTTAGTGATTTTATATATAATCAATATATTAGAGCTGTTTAACATAGGTCTGTTAACTAATTACCAGACCGCTGCCAATTCCTCTGCCGGCAGAGCTCTGGAAGTTATATTCGAATTTATCTTCACATACATATATATAATTATACATTTATTACAAAATTAGCAAAAAGCTTCCAGTACAACAATATACATAACTGTCTATATCTATAGGCCTACAGTGTCTAGTACAAGGGTCACATGATGCTCACCTCTGATAAAGAGACTAGCGCTTATTACTTAGAATGAATCGAAGTTGCAGTATGTCTTTCTTTCTGCAAGAAGCATACAAGTCTTGCGTCACCTTGATTGCATGTTCAGTAATCTGATTACTTCGTGGTATGCCGATGACGGATGGCTCTTCCTTCCAGTGATTTTTGAATGACTGCAATGCTTTTTTGTATGGTTTCAATACATTAGATAAATTCTTGAAGTCAGTCAGTCAAACCAATGTTCTGCTCACTCATATGAAATTAACCTGCAAACCTTCTCCAAATTCCTTCTCGCTTCAGGTATAAGAATGAACGCCAGAATGGCGAGAGTGGCTCTTGAATTGCATTTAGCATTGCACATGTTTGGAATGTTCTGAAAGGGAATAAGAGGGAAGTTCCCTTGTTCTTCATATTAAATATAAATAGAACTAAATGGTACCAAAACCTCATATCGTCTCTCCATCCTGATTTATCAATAATTTCTACAGTTTCATTTCTGACGTTTCACGTCAGTTCTTTCATTTTGAAGTACAACTACCTGATGTTCGTTACCATCTATTCGATTGCCGCCAAAGTGTTACGATCACTGTTCCATTTGCAGTTGTTCTATCATTTCTTTTTTTATTTTAGCTGCTTCTTTAAATGTGGACTTGTAAATTGCTGATTGACTTGGAGTTGGAATATCAATACCTTGTTCTGATAATTCATTGCATATTTTAGCAGCTTTCTTTGTGGAAACTTCACTTGATGTAACCATATTTACAGCAAATTTACTTATGTAGTGGTTTCTAGGTTTTATCTGAGTGTCGAAATCATCGTCTTTATCACTGTCGCCGTCTTCATTATCTTCACTCTTACTTTTGCTGTTTTCCGATTCAGTACCACTGTCCGAGGGAAACATGACTTGTAATGTTGTGGGTATTGCTGTTGCAGACTGGACTTTTCTTCTCTTAGAAGGGTGAATGGTTTCTTTACATGCCACTTGTCGAGTTGAGTACCCCACCTATCCTTTACTTTCTTTTTGTGTGTGGTATAGGCGTTTATCTTCCGAGTATAACCACTGGCCATTCACTTTCGTAATATCAAATAATTCATTGAGAACATCATAGTTTCCCCGCTTGACACATTCATCATAGACCTTCAGCACCTTCATAAGCCTTGCTCTTATCGCTTGATCAGACACATGTGGCAAATTCAGTTTGTAACGACGAAGCTGGGATACGCTCAGGTGTATCCAGAGTCCGTTACATACAATTTAGATTCACTAGAGAGAGAGAGAAAGACCGGTTGTTCGTGTTTGATGACTGTTTTATTTCACATTCAATTCTTTTGACCTTAACTTATTTCCAATTTTGCGTGTTTAATGCACACTCTAGGATATCTCACTGGAATAATCTTCTGGCTTTGCTAAACCTTGTAGGATGCTCGGCGGGTTGTGCAATAGTTGACGATCTGGCGGTGTTTCGTGGGAAGGGTCGTTCGATCGCCAGTTGCTTTCGTAATACAGACGACGGGTACACGGGAGTCGATGTTTGTGACGAGATACTTCGGGGTATACGGGAATACGTTGACTTCTGCTGCAAGACTATGGTAGGCCTGACTGTAATGATAGGGGGCCAGATCAACCTTCTTCTGAAAAGAGACGAATCGTTAGGATACCCAGATCGGATTCCCTAAGGCAGGGTGTCCCCGATCGAGTACACAGGACTTGTCGCTGTCTAGGCACTGGCTCGGATTCCCTCAAGCAGGGTGTCCCCGAAAAAGTATCCAAACAGGATCACTACGGCGTTAAATAAAGGATAACGTTGGCTACGACTACCAGGCCAGATATCGTCAGGATACCGAAATCGGATTCCCTCAGGCAGGGTGTCCCCGATCGAGTATACAGGACTTATCGCTGTCGACACACTGGTTCGGATTCCCTCAGGCAGGGTGTCCCCGAACAAGTAACCAAACAGGATAACTACAGAATTAAATACAAGGATAACCAGGGCTAAGGCAAGATATCGTCAGGATACCCAAATCGGATTCCCTCAGGCAGGGTGTCCCCGATCGAGTATACAGGACTTATCGCTGTCGAGACACTGGTTCGGATTCCCTCAGCAGGGTGTCCCCGAACAAGTAACCAAACAGGATAACTACAGAATTAAAAACAAGAATAACGAGGGCTAAGACAAGATATCGTCAAGATACCAAATCGGATTCCCTCAGGCAGGGTGTCCCCGATCGAGTATACAGGACTAATCGCTGTCGCGACACTGGTTCGGATTCCCTCAGGGAGTGTGTCCCCGAACAAGTAACCAAACAGGATAACTGCAAGTCTAAAACTACAAGTGTACAATGCTACGAGCTACTATGACTACAACTAGCTACGATGTGTTAGGGTCGCCGGCTATCCAACGACTGACTTGTTTGAGTTGTGCGCGCTACTTAATATGCTCCAGTCATGTGTGTGTGAGTATGGTTGTGCGAACAACAAACAACATATATACTTTCGCTCAGTGTTTCGTGTGGCCCAGCTGTTCTCACTCAGCTGTGGCTGCTGTCACTCTCAGCTGATCGTGGTGAGTTTCTCAGAGGTGGATAAAAGAGGCATAAAAGGGGCATTTAACAAAAGGGAGTTTTATATCTAAATCAAAATAACTCCATATGTAACTGTGTGATGTGGATGGAAACAAGTTTACGACTTCCATCCTCACAAGTTTCCCACAATTTTATAATTTCCTTAGAAATTTGAACTATTCGTTCTTTTCTTCCTTTGACACATGCTCCAAGAAACTAGTATCTGCCTACGATCTGCAATTGAAGTGGTATTCTAGATTTTGTATCGAGTGAATGTTCTTCTACAGCCACGTTTCCTCTTCTTCTGTATGACTTCTGAAATCTCACCAAGGTGTTAGTCCAAGTCCCTTTGTTTTTGGTTACGGAGGAATGACTTTTTTTGTGTGACATCGTATAATATTGTAAAATAAATAGGATTAAGCTGGAATTTTAACAAACACTTTTTTGCACAAGCACAAACCACTGGCACTGATGATGGGATGTCATGTGATACTATATAATATGGTAGTGTAGTTTATTTATTTTTAATGCAAAAAAATAAAATTAGGTCTCTTAAAAATATCACTTAATTATTTCACTTCTTACCGCAAACTTTATTCCCAGCAAATTCATTGCAAAACGCAACTACCAAAACTGCCTAAACCCTGATTGCTTGTAAGTGTAACAGTTGTTTTTCTAATTGTCTTTGATCTCAGTACGTGGTAGTGTCAATGGGTGTGTTGGAGGGAGGGGGAGGGTGTGCTGTAAATTGTAAACAAATAGTGACATAAAGATAAATAGAAAATCAAATGATCATTTATGGGCCAACAAAACAAACAACAGAAGTTAATGATCTTAACGCCGCATAAACGATCACTTGATTTTCAAATCAAATTTTTATTTTGGAGGTGACCTTTTTGCTTCCAGAAAGGTATTCGGGCCTTTTTTAAGTATTTTAGGTAAAGGTTCATCACTTTATGATACAGGAAACATCTTATTTGAAAAAAAAATGAGAAAGTCATATCCCTAGTGTACACCCTGTGTTAGGGAAGTATTTTATCGACTTACCAGTCTAGATCCGTAGTGTTTAGTAAACCGCAGGGCTACCTCGACCAGGATGTGGATCTTCACACGCATAACGGTATTGGCAGGAGCTCTTCCTTTTCCTGTGCACTATCACCGTTGCAGTCGCTTCCAACTCACAGGTTCAACGAACATGTGTTATCAATAACGTTCCGTGATAACACAATGGTAGTCATTGGACTAAGGGTGTCAAAAGTGACTTCTACTTTGGTTTATTTATTCGGCTTAATTTGGCGGAAAACATGAATCTTTATAAAATAAAAGTCTTTAAATATTGAAAGAAATTCATTACTAGATTCTTAGAATAAAAGATTCTTTGATGAAAAGATCCTTTGATTTTGTAGAATAAAACCGCCAGCCCCACATTCCTCACCTTCGATACTAGAACATGACGAGTAAAAACAGCAAATCTACTATATGAAAAAAAGAATATACTTCGTTGGGACTAATTACTTCCTTTAGTGCCTTTGGCATCCATGTGTCCCAGTTATTATTTGCATCACTTTCATTTCAAATCAATCCATTACATCAAAAGTCTGAGTTTCCCCGAGCGTTACTATATGAATCAATGGCATCACCGAGGTGATTTGCATACTAAGTCGTCATTAAATAGGACTCCCCCCCCCCCTTCCATTCCCCCACGACTACGGCTGGGCACTGAACCGCGAAGAGCCTAGAATTTAAACTTATTGCTCCTGTTGACTTGTAAAAAAAAAATACAACTAATATTTAATGTGACGCATTTCATTACATTCATTAACCAGTATTCGCATTTTGTTTTGTTTTGCCAGTAAGGTTAACATGCAGAGGACATACACACACACATACGCACACATACACACACATCCTTATTTCTGTAAAAACAAAGTATATGTAATTTTTGTAAAATATTCAAAAGAGCTAGCTAGGTACGTCGTCACACACACAGAGTCGCTGCAAATGTTGCCTTCAGCGATTACTCTGATGTATTATGAAAGCGCTGCACGTTGATTGTTCCAGCTCTTTCGGTCCCTGCTCTCTGTGCAAAAACATATTCCGTTTGGTTCCAATGGGATTTTTGTTTCACAGCATTTGGGATTAAATGTGTTATTACAAGTTTTAATGACGAATTTCTTGTCACCCGTTGAACACCGCATAAGGGTAATGTAGTTTCACGTCTGCGTGAGAGTGTGGGGTAAATGGCGTCCTGTCCTGGTTGTTGTTCTACATTTTTAGACTTTGTGGCATAAACATATACATACGAAGGCGCCTTTACATACAGATGGAATGTGAAAACATGAAAAATAAATAGCAGTACTGTTTGTGTTTGTCAGGCACAAGAGTCACGTCTTACAGGATGTCAACTTTTTTTGTTTTAAGAAACACATTCATCCTGAAGCTTGATTTAAGCTTTAAAGAATTAGCCTGTTTTCGATTTAGTCAAAATTGATCAAAAGGCTGCTGATATTTTTAACCGAATTTTTGAAGAACTGTCTTCGCTATCGCTAAGAACTGGTGTTAAGTAAATTTTCGATTGTTTATGCCGTGATTTTTTTAAGCCGTGACCAACAGTCGCGATTGCGTATTTTAAGGTCGCAATGGACTGGGTACTGTTTGCGTGACGCTTATCTTTCACAGAGTACCAGAGCTAATAGTCTAACGGGATCAAATTGCAGCTTCGAGGTGGCCAATAGACCACCGAATTTGGTCTGATTATGCTGTTTTCGAACACAACACGCAAAATATCGATTGTAACGTTGGCTGTGTGGCACATAGCCTCGTTCTGTTGAAACTATACCTCGTCCATGTCATCTGCTTCAACTTTCCGGAACAAACAACCACTGAGCATGACACGGTAATATTCGCCATTTAAGGTAACATAATTTTCGAAGAAACATCATGCCAAACTTACTTACTTATCCGGTCTCGGACAACCCCGGTGAGTCAGGGACCTTACAAAACGAAGATAACATATTTCGCCAACCAGTTCTTTTGCTTTATTTCTCCAGTTGACAATACCAAGTGTACGCAGGGATTCGTCAACCTGATCCCTCCAGCGGAGTCTTGGTCTTCCTATTTTTCGTCTTCCTTCGAGTTCGATTTCGAAAACCCTTCGTGCTAGTTCGTCTTCATCCATTCTACTGACATGGTCTAGCCAGCGCAATCGCGTTATTTTGATCCGCTTAACTATATCAATGTCAGGATAAAGCTCATACAGCTCATGATTCATTCGTCGCCGATACTCACCGCTGTGCACTATAGGTCCATACATTTTTCGGAGTATTTTCCTCTCGAAGGCTCCTACAGATGTTTCGTCTGCTTGCGATAGGACCCAGGATTCTGCGCCATAAAGTAAGACAGGTTGTATGAGAGTCTGGTATAGTTGGATTTGTATTACTCGAGATAGGGCTTTATCTCTAAAGTGGTTGCTTAACCCAAAATAAAGTATATTCGCAAGCATAATTCTCCGCTTGCTCTCAAGGCTGACGTTGGTGTTTTTGTTTACGGCAGATCCGAGGTATATAAATTCGTCCACTACCTCGAAGTTATAACGGTTATCAACGTTCACGCTTTGGTCTACTAGCGTGGCGGCCCTGCTCTCTTTCGAAACGTTCGGTAAGATCCTTACCAACTTTCACTGCGGATTTAGTGTTCGTCGAGATCATCCTGCGAAGGCGAATTAGTTTTGCAGGAATACCAAACTCAGGCATTGCTTCGTAGAGTTTCTCCCGTATCCCGCTTTTTAATCGACAAATAGGTGATAGGTGTCGATTTGTTTTTCGTGGGTCTTATCCAGGATTTGGCGTAGCGTGAAAATCTGGTCAGTTGTCGATTTTCCAGGCCCAAAGGCACACTGGTATGGTCCAATCAGGTCACCGATAATTGGTTTTAGTCTTTCGCACATTATACTTGATAGAACCTTATATGCTATGGATAAAAGGCTTATTCCACGGTAGCTAGCACAGATACTAGGGTCACCTTTTTTAAATATGGGACATAGTAGACTATAATCGCCGGTCATGCATTCATCTAACCAAATTTTGCTACTGAGCTGATGCATGCACCTTATCAGCTCATTGCCGCCAGCCATAAACAGCTCCGCCAGTAATCTATCAGCACCTGCGGCTTTATTGTTCTTAAGCCGGGCAATAGCTGTTCTGACCACGTCTTGGTTAGGAAGGGAGCAATCGTCGTCGTCGTCCATATTGTGATCGATTGTCCCATCGTCATTGGATATCTCAGGTACTAGTGCGACGAGATTTCCGTCCTTGTCTTTACAGAAGGCCCTGAAGCATGTCCATTAGTTCCATTTACAACTTTTTGGTAGAATTTTCGGGCTTCGTTCTTCCTTCTGTATGTCACAATTTTCTCACTCTCGCGCTTTCTGCACTGCCGTTTCTTATGCCTGAAGAGACGGTTTACCTCCTTTCTTTTCTCCCTATACCGCTCAGTTGCAGCTTGCGTTGCAATTGACTGAAGCATTACCATACGTGCAGCGTTCTCTTCGTCATTTGCAATGCGACACTCGTCATCGTACCACGGTTTATTGCGAAGCGGGTTTTCGAAACCAAGTACTGTTGATGCGGCAGTTTTTATAGAGTCGGAAATGGTTTTCCACTGCGCATCAGGATCGTCATCGGGGGGGGGGGGGGGGTGGGTTCTGTGCCAAAAGTTGCGAGAGCTTCCTTGAGTAGGCTGTGGCCACCTCTGGTAATTGCAGTTTTCCGATGTCCAGCTTCCTCTGCGTCTGGTTTCGTACGATTTTCGCTCTACTTAATCTTGTGCGAACGTTTGCTGCTACCGGGTAGTGATCAGAAAATAAGTAAACGAACATCATTCCAAACACCTCACCAAAAAGTGACTCATTGTGGATGGATAAACAGCTTCTCCTCGATGACGTGTGGATTTTTCGAGCGTCCAATGCGACAATTTTTTTTAATATTTCCCAACGTTATCAATACACGCTGAGAAGTTTGTCTTTTTTGTTGTTTGGATGCAAATATAAAGTGTTTGAAGCTTGTAGCAAATATAGTATACTTGTGTCCAAACACATTGCGATTGCTGTTCAATATAATATGTTTGGGGAAAAATAATTCATTCGTAATAAAATAAGCAGTTCTGATCCAAATGTGGTTTTGTTTGTTGAAAACTGCTGAAACCACTGCTGTCTGTCACCATAAAAAAGCAGCAGATCTTCAATTCACGAATGCAATGCTTACAAACATGTTCATGGTTCCTGCAATATTTTGCTGGCGCCGATATTTTTCAGCGTGTAGTTGTTAATATTTCCCAATTTTCTTCAAACTTTAAGTGAACCTGTTGGGAAATTTTTTAACATTTAACTAATGATCTGTTACTTCATAAATGCCAAATTGGACAACGGCTTAGAAATAATGTGGGGTTCAAATTCCAAATTTGTGGGGTTCAAATTCTCCTTGCCACACATTTTGGTATCTGACTTCTGAAATTGCAGTAACCCGTCATATTTTCCCATTATATGGACAGAATACAAGATGATATTCATTCCGAAATCGGAGAGATCAAAGCATATTAGTCCACATGACTTTAAACCAATGAGTCCTATCATCTTTCCTTCTGAAGGCATTGGAGAGGGTGATTGAATCATATCATCGAACGACCACAGGTACTTCTCAGATGTCCACATACCAGCACGCACATATTGAGGCAAATTTACGGAAATCACTCTTCACGCGCTAGTGACTTTCATAGAGAAATCGATTTCCACAAAGGAAGACACTCTTGTCGCATTTGTCAATATAGGGTCTGAGTTTAACAACGTCTTACTTGGATCGATAAAAAAGGCTCTATCAGCGCTTTGTGTTGACCAGGGGATCATTCATTTCATCTATGTATTATGTATGAGAATGCGCTTAATCGCGTCCCTAAGACACCTGACTTTAACTAACAATGTGAATAGAGGAACACCCCAAGAGGAGTGTTATCCCCACTTCTCTGCAATATAGCACTGGATAATGATTTTTTTGAGCTGGAGGGATCAGATTACACAGTCATAACATGTGCTGATGACCTGGTAAGTTGTAGTATAGGGAATTCACCCCCAAATGCAGAAATGTACTCCAGGGATTAATCAGGGCACTCACCATGGCGTAATCAGGACACTCCCTAATTTACTGAGTGTAAATATGGAGAAACCTGAGCTTCCACCCTTTACTAGGAAACAGATGATTCCGTATATTCATCCCTTGTTTTTTTGTCGTAGATAAATTTGCCCCAAATGATAATGCAAGGTATCTAAAGGGTGTCTCTGTAAGAATGCACTTTTTCATTTTAAAATAAAAGCACGTATTTTTTTAGACAGAGTGATTTTTTTTATTGGATTTTAAAGAAGACATGTTGATTTTTTTTTAGAAGACATGTTCCGATTAAGAGTGGTATAAAATATGCGTCAAATGGCTCCACACGGCTCTCATGACAGGCCATTAATCTTTTCATGAAATTTTCCATGACTTTTTCATAGAGATGTGACTGTATCTCACAGATGAAGCGTTGAATTTCGGATTTGAGATCAGGAATTATTTCTGGTTTATTGGCATAAACCCAAGATTTCGCAAAACCCAAAAGAGAGAAACCGCACTGCTTTAAATCGCATGATCTTTGTGGCCAGTTGACATCAGAATTTATTGAGATAATTTGTTGTGGAAAACATTGTTGCCAACGTTGCTGCCCAAATTCGACAATCTTGTGTATTCACGAAGCCATTCCAATGGAAATGCGTTTCATCGGAGTAGGTGATACGATAGTGTCGCCGTCGCTATGCTAGGTGACCGCCGCCGAAACAAATGTTAAGGTGGTCAGAGCAGGGATCGAACAAAGAGGCGCGTATACTAGCCTTTGCCCCACCGA
This sequence comes from Phaonia tiefii, assembly GCA_963931995.1. Taxonomy (NCBI): domain Eukaryota; kingdom Metazoa; phylum Arthropoda; class Insecta; order Diptera; family Muscidae; genus Phaonia; species Phaonia tiefii. The sequence continues at coordinate 229,656,155 of OZ008368.1, read as the reverse complement.
CAGTCACATATGAACGGAAATTTTTATTTTTTTTTATTTTTTTTGGAGAAAGACCTTTATAAGATTGTTACATTATTATATTAAGAAAATTCCCTTTCCGATGATAGTAAGATTTTAGCTGTCGAAGAAGCTGTAAGGAAATATGGCCTATTAAATGCAGTAATCTAAGTGGTTCTTATCATTTATGGTCCCAATCAGTGAGTGAAAACTGGAAAGCGCACAGCTCAGTGATTGGTAAAAGCTCTCCCCTGTCCCTTCATAGGTGAAACCATTTATTTATCATTTGATCGAAAGTGAATGTCCTTCATTTAGTTGAAAAGAATATAACATTATAAAACAATATTACAATCCAAAGTTAAAACAAAAGTTTCACGAAGAACATAAAGCGTCAACGAATTCAATCCATCGATATCTGTTTCTGGCAAGTGATTTAATTTAGTTCCATGATAGTCGAGTTTTTTTGTATTCCTTTTCCAGCCACCAAAAAGGAGAGAGTAATTAAAACTACAGGAATTTGAAAATAATTTTTATTGATAACTGTAAAATGTTTCACCTGAAATCATTTATTTACTGACAAATTTATAGCAATTTTCCAAATCATTAAAACTAAGTTCAGAAAGAGAGGCAAATCTCCTTGATAATAGGTTTTCAGAAGTTTCCATTGTTCCTGATTTACTGTTAATTTCAATAATTAAACCACTAACATATTAATGTTGTCAAATGTTTGATACGAGTACATATCTGTTTGCTATTTATTTGAACTTTACTGTAACTTTGCTTAACAATTTAACATTTACATATTCATATGCAAATAGATGTCATTGTACTCGTACAAGTACTTTGTACTCAAGCACAAACACACACGTACCCCCACGCACACACTCAGAGAGACAATCATACGCATTCAAACACCCACACACATTGTCTCGTATATTCACCATCAGTTTTTCCTTTCATTTCCGTCATTACTTCTGGTAGCTTTGAGTGCTCGCGCTGTGGGTTAGTGTGTAAGCAAGCGTGAGCGTGTGGGTGTGTGTGTGCGTTTTAGAGTATATTTTGCGTGTCATTGTTGTTACATTGTTTCATTTCATTGTACACTACCCGTTCCGCTTTCTTTCTACATTCGACTCGATCCTTTTTAATTTATATAATGTTACCTATTGTTGTGTTCACATGTCCCTGTGTGAATGTACCAAGGAAAATCTGTTGCAGAGGAGTCAAGATTTGCTGCTTTATTTTTCACTTAACTTATGATTGTTACCGCATTATGTATTTAATTTTTATGGGTACGTGTGTGTGTGTGCGTATGTGTGTATAATGGTATGTGTTTCTATAAAGTAAAATTTCCTCCTTTTTCCTTTGTTGTTACCTTTATTAAATCTTTTGTTCTTCGTGTGCTAATACCAGGATAATTCCAAACACTCACAAAAATATGTTAGTGATAACTGTCAAAAATGGGCTGTCGAGAAAGGATAGCAAACATATTTTATTTTTTTTATTGACCGCTTTATAACCTCACGATGTCAGATACAGACATACAAATCTGTATTTTTTCTTGTTTGGATGCTAATATAACGTGTGTTTAGAACTTTTCGCAAATATAGTATATCGTAATATATAGTATACTTGCTATTCAATGTTATATGTTTGAGATCCAATGATTAATATGTTATCAAATACAGCTTTGTGATCCAAATACAGCTTTGTTTATGATACAAATACAGCTGTGTTTGGTGCACTGTTTACTAAAATTTTGTTTGTTTCTATGCTCTATCGAGAGCAAGATAGTAATAGAGGGACAAAGAAAGATTGTTCCCAACCTAAGTAAAGTTATATTGTATTTATGAATCAATCTTTCAACCACTGATTCATACATATTCCTGAGTGCCTGTGTTAGTGAATAGTGTTTCTTATATTGACTGATCTGTTGCGTTTTAGTGTTATTTATACAGTCATCAATCGTTGGGTTGGATGAAACACACAAATGCTCTGATGTAAGTATATAGATGTTTGGGAAAAAACACGCAGGTAACCATGCCAATGTTTCCATTTAAATATAAATTAGTTTAGGACTTGCAAATATATGAATATTTGGTGTGTGTTCCAAACATGTACATGGTTCCAGCAGAATGTATTTGGAAGAATATATTACATATGCCGTTTGTTTTCATCGCGTGTTAATCAACCAAACCAATAAAACAGATTTAAACATATTTCTCCAACTGGTTATTTTCTTCGCCTTTTCTCGCCAGTTGGTAACACCAAGGATACGGAGGGATTCTTCGGCCTTGTCTTTAGTCCTCTTTTCCATCGGGTACGTTATCGAAAACCTATGGCGCTGTCTCATCTTCATCCATTTTGATAACATGGCCTAGCCAACGTAATTGACCTAATTTGATTCGCCTATCTATGTCCACGTCAGAATACAATTGATATAGCTCCAACGACGTCGGTACTCACAGTTTTCTTTAACTGAACCATATATTTTACGGACAATTTTTTCCTTCGAATATTCCCAGGTGTTTTTCATCCGCTTGCGATATGACCCAAGTTTTGGGGCCATATGGCAGGACAGATAATATGAGAGTCTGGTATAGCTGGACAGTTGTCTGTCGAGACAGGGCTTTGTTCTTAAACTGCTTGCTAAGCCCAAAATTATTATTATTATTTGCAAGCACAATTCTCATATTTATCCCCAGTCTGACGCTGTTGGCCTTGTTCACTGTCGATCCAAGGTAGACAAATTCATTTTCCACTTCAAAATGAAATCGGTTGTCAACGTTCAAGTGCGGCCCAAGTCGTAAGGTTTGTCTAGTCCTTGACACCATCAATTTTGTCTTGACCTCATTAACAGCAAGACCCCACCTTTGCTGATTATTTTACGATTCTCGAAAATATTGCAGTAACCTCTCGCAAATTTCGTCCAATAGATGTCTATATCGTGAGCATACGCCCACAACATTTGAATTTTCGTGTTCATGGTCTTGTTCATATTTACTGCAGCTTTTCTTATTAATATCTCCATTAAGATGTTGAAGAGATTGCACGAAAGTGAGTCGCTTTGTCTCAGTCCTCGCTTGATACAGAATGGTTCAGTGAGGTCTTTCCCCACTTTCACTGCTGATTTGATGTTGGTCAGCGTCATTCTACAGAGGCGGATCAGTTTTGACGGAATCCCAAGTTCAGACATAGCTTCGTACAGATTTCCCCGTATGGGGCTATCTACAAAAAGGTGGTATGTATCGATTTGCTTATCGTGGGTCTTTTCCAAGATTTGGCGTAACGTGAATATTTAGTCAGTAGTGGACTTGCCTGGCCTAAAACCACACTGATAAGGTCCAATCAGGTTTTCAATAATTGGTTTTAGTCTTTCACATAATTCGCTCGACAATATTTTATCCGCGATGTATAAAAGATTTATACCGCGATAGTTCGGACAAACACTCGGCCGGGATCTGGTGTCCATTGTTGAATGGGGTCCAATGCATAGAGTAGATTTTAATGCGGGAAAGACCCGGTGTGGTTTGTTGTCGCATAAGCTGATTGCTGACCCTGGTGCGTCGTCAGTGTCTATGGACGTTGTGGATATTTATGAATCAGATGCCCTTGATGTTCTGGGCATGGAAATACAATGTGATCTCCGTTGGGCAAAAGGAATTTTTTTTTGATGAAGTGGAGGAGAAAATGGTGTCAGATTTTTACTGCGGATTGGAATGGTCCTTGACTATTCTTTTGAAACAAAAACTCAATCAATCAAATGTTCATACTACAATCTAACAAGGTTAGGAACATTTTTCTAATGTGAAAATGGTTGGTTTTAGTTGGAAAAATCGACAATTCAGATAAGGACACCCATTGGCCCACTAGTCTCGAATACCATGACAAGTTCATCACCAGATACCTAACTATTGTTCCTGAATTAATAGCATCGGTAGATCATCAATCGCATATACAAACTCAAATTTGCAATTTACATCTGCGAGTATTGATCGACGATCCCTCTTTTGAGTCGTTACTCTTTTGTAGTTAGGGTGCGATATGTTTGTTGTTTCACAAATTAAGTTTACATAATTAAGAATCAAAATAGCAAAACGTTTGTTATAACAGCAGTATATTTAATGTAATAGCAGACAAATTACCTGCTGATATCCAACAAAGAATATTTATTGCTAATAGGAAAATCTTTTTGTTCGAGTGTATGGAATGCGTAGGGAAGATGACGACAAAATTATATGCAGTTTCATTAAAAACTTCACTGAAGAAAAGCCCTAAGCTGATGCTAATAGCATTTTTTGGACTAGTGAAGGTACATTCAACACTAGGATTATCAAAAATCTTTACATTACAATGACATGGGATTTGCGAGCAAAATAGGCTATAGGTGAGTGATATATTAAAAAGGAAATTAACTGCAAAGTAAAGACATCATTGAGGCAATAAAGAGAATGAAACTTAACGCCAATTGCTTAAAGCCTAAGGATAATATGGCAAACAATTTTCAAATATTTTTTCCGCGAAAGTAACATTCTACGAGCTGAAGATAGATTTTTGTTGTAAATGAAATATTTTGAATATCTCGTAAGACACAACACAATTCATATTTCATATGCCAAAGGATTAGAAAAAGAACTTGTCACAAACCATGGTCTCATCGAATAATTGTGTAGGGCTGGAAGATCGGAGGTTATAGATATGATTACATTTTAATTGAAACTACCCAATTTCGTAGTATATCCTTTATTTATTTAAACAAAATATAACAATATAAAACAATATTACAATACAAAGTTTAAAGAATAAGATTCACGAAGAACATAAGGTGTCGACGAATGCTCTCCATCGTATTTACTCCCCGGGTAACCCAAACACATCGTCGTGGAGAATGTGTAATGAAGTTTTATGGTATGGGGGAAATAATGGGTAGCTTCTCACGAAAATGGGAAATTACCCATAACGATTACTCATTACCCACAAGGTAATGGGGAAAATAATGACACGACAATGTCATCACGATTACCCTTACCTTCAGGGAATGGGTAGCTACCCACGACAATAGGGAATTACCCATCAATCACGATTACCCATTACCCTCAGGGTGTATTTCAGGCACAGGTTCTTCCGGCAAAAGAAGGTGTTAGTATGCCAATCTCTACCTGGCGTTTGCAGTTCAGTCAGTGGGCCGATAATATGTTCAAGGACAAGTGGAGACTTACTTCAACTTGCAAACAAGCCACGGTCCTCTGGCCACAGGTGGACAGGAAGAGGCCTAGGCAACTACTTAATTTGCCGAGGGGCAGGTTATCCACAATGATAGGAACACTTAAGGGGCATTGTCTTGTAGGAAAACACGTCCTAAGATTGGGACATAGAAACTCTACTCTCTGTAGATGCTGAATGGAAGGGGACGAGGAAACGACGAAACACCTTCTCTTGGATTGCCCTGCTCTGGCAGGAATGAGAAGTAGGACATTCAGAACACATTTAGATAGGACCGTAGTCCTACAGGATATTCCTGTAGGTCTTATAGACAAACTCATTGAAAGGGCAAATTAGCTAGACAACTAGTCAATAGTTGCTATAGAGGAAACTGCAGGTATCACAATGGGCTAGACAGCGTGATGTCTTGCAGCGTTTTCAACCAACCAACCAATGGGGAAAATAATGGGTATTTACCCACGGCGATGGGTAATGGACTACACAGGGCAGACCATGTCCATTTTTGATCGGAAATATGAAAAATTAGAAAATATTTCTATATCTCGGAAACGGAGCGTCCAATCGGAAAAATAACCAATTTTTGAGGGATTCTACGAGTTTTACATAAAGCGGTCTAATTCCAATGGAAGAATTTTTGTTCAAAAAATCGCCAAATAAGAAAAATAAACAGCCTTTTATGGACCTACAAATTTTATTATTTTTTCGATTGGATGCACCGTTTCCGAGTTATAACCACTTTTTTATTTTAGCGATTTTCTTATTTTTGCGATTTTTTGAAAATATAATCTTTCAGACGAATTGAACCAGGTTATGAAAAACCCTTAGAGACGCAGAAAATTGGTTATTTTTTTGATTGGACGGTGCGTTTTCGAGATATAGACATTTTTTCTAATTTTTTTATATTTTCAATCAAAAATGGGGATGGGTTACCCATCGCGTGGGTAGCTACCCCTAATTTTCCCCATTACGCTGTGAGTAATGGGTAATCGTGATGGGCAATTCCCCATCGATGTGGGTAACTATCCATTATTTTCCCCATTCCCCACGGCAATGATAAAGGGTAACTCAGGGTAACCAATTATCTACGAAATTTGAATAATTTGGTTCCATGATAGTTTTGCCTTAACCTGATGGCAATCTGCTTTACTATAATGCTCATCAGCTGAACGCTTTCTAATTTTTCCCTCACCGATTGGGACCTACAGTTTTACATCGGTTCCGAACGGTATTTTGAAAAGATTTTTCATGATAGTGTCGCTTGCTAGTGTCGCCATCACGAAGCGAGGTGGCCGTCGTTGAAGGAAATGTAAGTTGGTCAGAGCAGGGATCGAACCCATGTTCTCATGCACAAGAGCAATGCACACTACCCATTGCACCTCCGACGGCCTTGATGCATAGCGTCCCCATTTTCTGGTCCTTACCGAGTAGTGCGTTGTATGTCAGCACTCTTTCAATTATGTTGGATCTGAGGCTCAAATTTCTGTCAAAAATAATAGCCAGATATTTGGCAAACTCAGCACGGATAATTAAAGACTCGACTTGTCTTAACAATCTAGCAAAAACTGCGTAAGTTACTCCGAAATATATCTCTTAAAGTACTCATATTTTTTACCTTTACTACAACTATAATGCCCAGAATGGCTAATATTCCATTCAAGTCTACGATTCTAAAAAATATTAGGCAAGACCCCTACCTGGTAGAATTCGAGTGGACCCATTCGGCTGGGATGTGCCTTGTGGTGGGCGTATGATTCTCTTAACTTCCATGCCTTAGATTCCTAAAAGTGATATAAATCTTACTTTATCATTGTTTCCCTAGAAACCATAGGGAATTGATATAACAATTATTAGAAAAACAATTACACAGTGCAACACAAATTTGGAGAGTAAAAGTTCCCTTCGACAAGTATTTATACGAGGTTACTAAACGAAGATAATGTAGATCGTTCTATTGCCAAAATTCTACGAGGTGAAACTTTATAAAGGAGATCTTTCAAATCCGGATCGTTAACTTTTACAACGTGATTTTGTCGAGGGTTGAGTAAGCTCAGCCATGTCCAGGGTCTTATGCTAGGGTCCACTAAACCTTCCGAAATTATTATTAATCTTACTAATCTTATCTTATTAGTTACAAATAAACCTAATGTACAGACAGCACTAATGTCGTTGACAGCACTTGTCTGGGCTTTTGGCAACACTCTTTTGGGAACAGTAATCGTCTGGGGGTTGAGAAGAGACTTCTGGGCTTGATCGATTACAGATAATCGGGATATTGGTGTGTTACGTCATACAAGTTAGTAATATAGTATGAATATTTCACAGATCGGTTTTGGCGGAAACAATTCCAATTCGGATGTACAAGCTTCTGGTTTAATAAGTATATATAAATAGCCAGCAATGTAAGAATAGTCAACCGAAGCCGCTGTAAAGGTCTAGTCAGGCGAAGTCGCCATATAAGAATAGTCAGCCGAAGCCGCTATAAAGGAATAGTCTGCCGAAGCCGCTATGGAGTAATCGTCAGCCGAACCCCCTATGTAGATATAGTCAGTCGAAGCCGCTATATAGGAATAGTCAGCCGAAGCTGTTATTTAGGAAAAGTCAGCCGAAGCTGCTATAAAGGAATAATCAGCCGAACCCGCTATGCAGGAATAGTCAGCCGAAGCTGCCATATAAGGATAGTCAGCCGAGGCCGCTATGTAGACCTAGTCAGCCGATGCCGCTATGTCAGAATAGTCAGCCGAAGCCGATATAAAGGAATATTCTGCCGAAGCTGTTATTTATGAACAGTCAGGTATAGTCAGTCGAGGACTCCATGTAGGAAGAGTCAGCCGAAGCCGCTATGTCGGAATAGTCAGCCAAAGCTGATATTTATGAACAGTCAGCCGAAGCCGCTATAAAGGAATAGTCAGCCGAAGTCACCATGTAAAAATAGTCAGCCGAGTCCGCTATGTAGGTATATTCAGTCGAAGACTCTATGTAGGAAAAGTCAGCCGAAGCCGCTATATAGGAATAGTCAGCTGAAGCCCCTATATATAGGAATAGTCAGCAGGAGCCGCTCTGTAGAACTAGTCAGCCGAAGTCGATATGTAGGAATAGTCAGCCGAAATCGCTCTGTCGGAATAATCAGCCGAAGCTGATATTTAGGAACAGTCAGCCGAAGCCGCTATAAAGGAATAGTCTGCCGAAGCTGTTGTTTAGGAATAGTCAGCCGAAGTAACCATGTAAACATAGCCAGCGGAACCCTCTATGTAGTTATAGTCAGTCGAAGACTATATGTAGGAAGAGTCAGCCGAAGCCGCCATAACAGAATAGTCAGCCGAGGCCGCTTATAGAACTAGTCATATAGTCATCCGAAGGTGTAATTTAGGAGCCTACAATGTAATTGTATTTAAACCACTTAAGAAGACTGTTCAGAAAATTTCCAGCAACGCCACTCTCATTCCATGTCCCAGATTGCATACAATGATCTCATCGGGATGGACGCTCGGAAGACGCTGACTGGTTAAGCTAGTCAAACTTATCAGTAACTACCACGGCTGCATTGACGCGAATGATAATTACAGCCAAGCACGCGTCCATCTGTGGCCACTGAACTAGACCTTTTTCAATTGTAATTTAGAAAATATCAATTGAAATCTGGAAATTCATAATGCTATTAAAAATGATCAAGTGAAGTTCGGAAATCCCAATTGAAATTCAGATAATACCAACAGAAATTTAGAATTATTATTTGAAAATCAGAATGTATCAATTGATATTCAGAAAAATTTAATTGAAATTACTGAAGGTGTCAAACTGAAATCCAAAAAATATCAATTGAAATTCGGGAACAAATCATTTGAAGTTAGGAAAATATCAAATAAAATTCGAAAAACACCAATTGAATTTCAGGAAATACCATTCGAAATTCATTATTTATTTATTTATTTATTTATTTGACTCTTCTATACAACAAGATATACATCTTAAAGTTACAGTGTAGAAGTTTAAAATGTTTAATTGGCAATAATGTTACGAAATATAAATATAAAACAAAGTGGGAAATAAAGGAGAAAAAAGGAAAAAAAATACATAAATAATTGAAGCCCCTGGAGGAAGAAGGTGTTAACTCACTTTTTTTCAAAAACAATATTCCTTCTTCTTTTTATGTTTCCATGGTAACTGATTATATTTTAGATAAGAAAAAAGTCAACATCTGATATTTAAATTATTAAAATTAAATTTAAGAAATGTTGTTTTTTAATTTATATTTAAATCAGATACCATGGAAACATTAAAAGAAAGAAAATATTGTTTTTGACAAAAGTAAGTTAACACCTTCTTCCACCAAGGGCTCTAATTGATATAAATAATTAGTTGCACCACAGTAATAATTTAGTTTTTTAATTTACGGTAAATTTGCTGGTAGTTTGAATGTAGTGAGGTAAAGAATTCAGAAAATATAAATTGAAATTCAGAAAAATTATTAAGTATTATCTCGCGATTTGTATCAGTATCATCATCTCGCATTTATCTGAATTTCATTTGGTTATTTCTGAATATCATTTGAAGTTTCTTGAATTTCAGCTGATATTTTGTGAATTTTAAATGATGTTTCTGAATTTCATTTCCCTGTTTCAAAATTTCATTTGATGATTTCTGAATTTCAATTGATTTTATTTGAAATTCAATTGATGTCTTCTGAATTTCAATTAATAGTTTTTGTTTTTCACTTGATATTTTGCGATTTTCAGATGGAAATTCTGAATTTTAATTAATTTTTTCTGGAATTTCAATTATAAAACTAGAAATTCCTAAAAATTAATTTGATCTTTTCTGAATATCAACTGCTATTTTCAATTGGAAAGGCTGTAGAGCGCTGCTGCTATATGAACACCGTCGACAGAGCTTGTGTGTTTGAGAGTGAATGTGATTGTTCGCAATGTTCCATGTCAGTGATGTATATTGTGTATGCTTAGGTGACGATCAGACCAGAGATGTATGGGGGTGTAAATAAGGGTGTGTTTACTTAAACTGTGTACGGACGAATTATGACGTCTCGTACACCTCTTCGGTGATGGAAATAGAGTGAAGGTAACAAGATAACGCATCAAAAGTAAAAAAAGATTAGGATAATAGTACGAAAAATGGTACACAAAAGTACTAAAAATTTACACATAAGTACCAAAAGTGTAGAAACTGTGATTTTATTCACAAACCTTGTATTGTTATAAATATTTAGTGTCATAGGTCATACGAGTTACGGAACTATAGATTTGAGGAATTACCGATATAAGTAGAGTTGACACCACTTCCTATAAGGAGCTAGTTGCCAGTGGTATAAGGTTTGCCTCCCTTACCAGGTATTGTAGCTCTGGCATAAGTGGTAGAGACGGTTCGTCAGATGACAGATAGAGCCACCATGGCCTAGCTGCAGCACTATACAATCTGTTGCTGGCAACTTTGGGAAGTAGTAAAATTTATATTGTTTCAGAATTTAATGAATTTACGAACTGTGTTATAGATAAACGTTTTTGGAAATATATCTTAAAACATAACAAGGATAATTTGCAGATGCTACCCTCAAACTCTGTATGGTTCACTATAAATAAAATTTCATACTCACTTGAAAACTATTCATAGAAAATTCAATTAATTTTTATTATGTTTTCAACTCAACATACTTATTAATTTCCATATAAAACAGGGGCAGTACTAACAAAAAAAACATAGTACTTAATATGAATCAAAAGGACTTTTTAAATTGCACTTGTATGTGTGTATGATGAAATGGAGAAGACTTTCACTGCCACTTATGTCTACATGTCCTTCACCTGTTGATGAGTAGAACTTAGATGAACTAGATTTTGCAAATGAATAGAATAATTATACTTGGAAAAATAATAAATGAACATCAGATGTTTTCATTAACGCAATGCAATTTTTGCTAAAGCTACAAGAATAAAAGGAATGATGTGAATACAAATTTCAAACTTGTAGTCCATACAGAACTGAAATCTTTTTCACTTGCTCTTGCTTTAAGTTTAAACCTAGGCAAACAAAAGCTCTTCATCTATTACACACTGAAGAAATCTCCTTAGGGATATTGATTTTTTAAAATTAATTGTTGTTTGCATTTGAGTAAAACCAAAATCTATAGAATTTTATTTATTTTAACTTAAGACAAATATCCTTAAGGCCATAAGAAATCTGGCAAATCAAATTAATATTTAAATGTGTAGATTTATGTTTTGACATGAAGTGGTTGTAATTTATTGTTAGGTAAATTTTAAGCAATTCATAAATTTTTATTGTATTGAAATTGAAAATAGGGTTTTTGGTATAAACCTACGGCTTATACAAAATAAATAATACGCTTTGGTAAATGATTCTTTTTTTATTTATATTATGACAATATTAATGTTTATTAAATGTCAATTTAATTGGAATGCTTAGAGATTTTTGGAGTTGATTAACAACAAATATTTTTGAAACCCAAAAAATGCAAGGAAGCAATGACATTTTTAGAATTTGAAATCAATTTTAGTAAAATACGACACATTAGGAAAGGACTAATGAAAAAGCGGAACAGCAGTAACGAGGAAGTTCGAACTTGTTTACTTACTTACTTATCCGGTCAGGATCAACCCCGAGGGGTCGGGGACCTTACAAAACGAAGATAACATATTTCGCCAACCAGTTCGATCTTTTGCTTTATCTGTCCAGTTGACAATACCAAGTGTACGCAGGGATTCGTCAACTTGATCCCTCCAGCGGAGTCTTGGTCTTCCTATTTTTCGTCTTCCTTCGAGTTCGGTTTCGAAAACCCATCCTGCGGTTTCGTCTTCATCCATTCTACTGACATGGCCTAGCCAGCGAAATCGCGTTATTTTGATCCGCTTAACTATGTCAATGTCAGGATAAAGCTCATACAGCTCATGATTCATGCGTCGCCGATACTCGCCGTTGTGCACTATAGGGCCATAAATTTCTCGGAGTATTTTTCTCTCGTAGACTCCTACAGATGTTTCGTCTGCTTGCGATAGTACCTAGGATTCTGCGTGATAAAGCAAGACAGGTTGTATGAGAGTCTGGTATAATTGACTTTTGTTACTCGAAAGATGGCTTTATCTCTAAAGTGCTTACTTGACCCAAAATAACATCTATTCGCAAGAACAATTCTCCGCTTGATCTCAAGGCTGACGTTGTTGTTTTTAAATTTTTGTTGTTTTAGATCCTCGTTATCTTTAAAGTTGTAATTTCCTTTAAGGCTGTAAGAGATCATGTTTTCTCCGGTTAGTGAAAAAAATTTAAATGCCGCGGGTGGGATTCGAACTCACATTCGCTGGACGATCGTTTCGATGTTTGTGAAGCATCATCTTCAGCAGCGTCTAGCCCATTAAGCCACTGCGGTGTGTATTTACACAAGTCACTAACCGGAGACATTTATTGAATGTGTGTAGAGCGATTGTTGTCGCTACTTATACATTGCTTTCCTACTTACACGCACTGATGCAGAAGTTTTTGAAAGTTATATTTATAGAACGAACTATTCTAATTGTAGTTGTCTCGTTCTGTTTTGCTTTGCCCCTACCATATGTCTCTATTTTTTTTTTTGTTTACAGCAGATCCGAGGTATATAAATTCGTCCACTACCTCGAAGTTATAACGTTTATCAACGTTCACGCTTTGGCCCTGCTCGTTGAAACCATTAATTTTGTCTTGTCCTCATTTACCGTCAGACCCACTTTTGCTGACTCCTTCTCAATTCTCGAAAAAACCGCAGTAACTTCTCTAATTGTGCGCCCAATGATATCTATAACATCAGCATACGCGAGCAGCACGTGACTTTTGCTGCTGATGGTTTTTTTCATCGTGACTGTAGCTTTTCTCATAATGATCTCCATTAAGATGTTAAAGGGATGGTACGATAGGGTGTCCCCTTGCCTGAGGCCTCGCTTAGTTTCGAAAGGTTCGCTAAGATCCTTACCAACTTTCACTCCGGCTTTGGTGTTCGTCAAGGTCATCCTGTAAAGGCGTATAAGTTTTGCAGGAACACCAAGCTCAGACATTGCTTCATAGAGTTTCGCCCATAGCAGACTATCGAAGGCCGCCTTATAATTTATAAATAGATTATAGGTGTCGATTTGTTTTTCGTGAGTCCTCTCCAGGATTTGGCGTAGCGTGATAATCTGGTCAGTTGTCGATTTTCTAGGCCTAAATCCACACTGGTATGTTATAATCAGGTCAGCGATAATTGGTTTTAGTCTTTCGCACATTATACTCGATAGAACCTTATATGCTAAGGACAAAAAGGCGTATTCCACGGCATTTGGCACAGATACTCGGGTCACCTTTTTTTAAACATGGGACATAGTACACTGAGACTCCAAACGCCGGGCATGCATTCATCTAACCAAATTTTGATAATGAGCTAATGCATGCACATTCTCAGCTCATGGGCGCCAGCCTTAAACAAAGCTCCTGTAGCTTTGTTGTTCTTAAGCCGGGCAATACCTGTTCTGACCTCGTCTTGGTTAGGAGGGGGGCAATCGACGTCGTCGTCCATATCGTGGACGATTGTCACATCGACATTGGACATCTCAGGTGCCAGTAGCGCGGAGAAATGATATCTTCATATTCCCAACATGCTCTGCACATCTGCGATGAGAATTCCGTCCTCGTCTTTACAGAAAGGGGGCCCTGATCCATGTCCATTAGTTCCGTTTTTCACTTTTTGGTAGAATTTGCGGGTTTCGTTCTTCCTTCTGTATGTCTCAATTTTCTCACTCTCGCGCTTTCTCCACTGCAGTTTCTTATGCCTGAAGAGACGGTTTACCTCCTTTCTTTTCTCCCTATACCGCTCAGTTGCAGCTCGCGTTGCAATTGACTGAAGCATTACCATACGTACAGCGTTCTTTTTATCATTTGCAATGCGACACTCTTCACCGTACCATGGTTTTTTGCGAAGCGGTTTTTCGAAACCAAGTACGGTTGTTGCGGCAGTTTTTATAGAGTCGGAAATGGGTTTCCACTGAGCATCAGGATTGTCATCGGGAGGGGGTGGCTTCTGTGCCAAAAGTTGCGAGAGCTTCCTTGAGTAGGCTGTGGCTACCTCCGGTAATTGCAGCTTTCCGATGTCCAGCTTCCGCTGCGTTTGGTTTCGTACAGTTTTCGCTCTACTTAATCTTGTGCGAACATTTGCTGCTACCAGGTAGTGATCAGAATCAATGTTAGCTCCTCTGATCACTCGTACGTCCATTACACTGGATGAGTGCATTCCATAAATTAGCACTTGATCAATTTGCTTCTTCGTTCTTTGATCAGGGGATACCCAACAAGCCTTGTGGATGTCTTTATGAGGATATCTTGTACCACTAATGACCATGTTTTTTGCCGCGGCAAAGGCAATCAGTCTCATACCGTCGTCGGAACTGTCAGCATGAAGACTGAAATTGCCAATAGTTGGATTAAACACATTCTCCCTTCCTACTTTGGCAGTAAAATCTCCCCGTACAATCTTAATGTCATAGCCAAGGCAGCAGTCATATGTTTCCTCTAGGAGCTCATAAAATATGTCTTTGGCATCATCATCTTTGTCTTCTGTAATTAGGGAAATATAGAAATGTTTCGCTTTTATGTGGATTGTGGCTATTCGTTCACTCACAGGATTGAACCTAGAGACTAGATGTCGCAGTCTTTGGCAACTACAAATCCGCAACCACAATCATGTTTTTTTTCATGGCAACTGCAGTATATATCGCAGTTTCTTTTTCTTGTGCAGCCATGTCCTGTCCATCGCATTTCCTGGATAGCGGTAATGTCAGCCTTATAACTTTCGAGGACATCTGCGAGTGGGATACTTGCACAAGATCTATATAGAGTTCATATATTCCAAGTGCATATCCGTAAATCGTGGTACTTATAACGTTTGCGGGGGTCTTCAGCAAATAGGGGTTGTTTCTGTTTTCTTGTTCGTTTATGTATTTTCTTGCTACCTCCAAGATAAAGATTTATTTTGGCACAATTGTCATTTCATTTATTTCCATTAATTTCATTACGATTCATTGAAGCAATTTTAAAAATTGTGACAAATTTAAATTTAAATTTATCGCAAAACATATAAATTTATCATCTCCAAATCATCATCTTACCTTTCCACTAGCAGGAGTAATAATTAAATATCCCTGCGGAAAAAAAATACAAAACACCTCATTTCATTTACCATCTAATAGGATTATATATAAGAAACCTCGTAGGATCCTATAGATAAATCATCCATCTTAGGCGGATTAATTTTATTTAAATTAAATGATTTATGACGTTGAATAATGTATGTTCATCAATAAGTTAACTTTTCATTCGCACTGAATATTAATTCTCGTTTACACTCTGAAGAAGTTGTTTGTTGTCTTGTCACACGCGACGTATGTGGTATGAGCAGAAGGAAATATATATTACTTATACGCGTGGGTGTACACATAGAAAGCAGGTTGCTGGGTCAGCCATCGTCATGCGGTGTGTCATGATTAATGGAAAATAGTATCAACGTGTTTTTTAATTAACAAGAAGCTTTTAGCTATGAGGTCATATATAAGTATATTGTTCTCTAATAAACTATAATGCAAATCAGTGAATAATCGTATAATTAATTGTAACAAATTATAGGGGAGAGTTACAAAAATGAATAAGGTGACCACTTTTCAAATAAATTTAACAAAAAAAATGTACTACTCAAAAGAAAATGTACTACTACTTATCTCACGAAAAGAATAGAAAAGAAAAGAAAAGAAAAGAAAAGAAAAGAAAAGAAAAGAAAAGAAAAGAAAAGAAAAGAAAAGAAAAGAAAAGAAAAGAAAAGAAAAGAAAAGAAAAGAAAAGAAAAGAAAAGAAAAGAAAAGAAAAGAAAAGAAAAGAAAAGAAAAGAAAAGAAAAGAAAAGAAAAGAAAAGATATTATTCTAATTTTAGATAAGGTACTTTTAAGAAAGGCAGTTTTTGTAAGAAAATTAATTTTTTGTAAGAGAAGTTTTTTTTCTTAAAGAAAAGCATTTTTACCAAGGAACATGCACAATTTTAAGAGAAGGTATTTATCTTAAGAAAAATTATTTTGTTTTACAAAAAAGTACTCTTTAAAGAAAAGGGAATATTTTAAGGGAAGGCAATATGTTGTAAGATAATGTACTTTTTTCAGAAAATTTACTTTTTGTAATAAAACTTACTTTTTTAAGCAAAAGTACTTCTTTCAGATAAGGTTTTTTTTTTGAGCAAAGGTACATTGTTTAAAAATATCAATAGGCATTCTTTTTGCGAAAATTTACCTTTTTTAAGAAAACGCACTTACTGAAGAAAATGTAAGTTTTTGAAACTTCTTTCACTTTGGCTTTTCTAAATTTACTTTTTATTCGCTTCAAAACTACAATATGTAATAAACAGGCTCCACCTAGACAATTTCCCATTAAACAAGAAATATCGCCCCAAATGTTAGTCTAGACACAAACCAGAACAAAAGTACGAGTGTAAGAGTAAGTGAGCTGCCAAATGTAATTCCATGCTCAGGGTTGTATATCATGGATTTGCCGGTCTTGCAATTTGGGTTTTCTAAATTTTCCTTTTATTGGGTTCAAAACTACAATATGTAATACACAGGCTCCAACTAGAAAACTTCCCTTTAAACCATGAGCCAACACCCCTGGCCAACGGCGGAGCAAAATTGAAGAAACAAAAATCCAGTTTCGACACACTGCATTCTGGTCAGCGTCTGATCCATAATGGGCGGCTGAAACATAATCATCCTGGCAGTAGGTAAAATGCAAACCACGGTGGGCTGGGTTTGCCTCCCGCCACCGTTATATCGGCAATGAAAATACACAGAAATTATAATGAACAAGGAAACCCCCCAACTGGTGACGAGCCCCGCAAACGTTATAAGGACCATGATTTAAGGATATGTACCTGGAATGTTCCAACGTTACACAGGACAGGTGCCACTTTCCAACTGGCGGATGTCCTCGGAAAATATAAAGCTGACATCACAGCGATCCAGGAAATGCGATGGACAGTATATGGTTGCACCAGAAGGAAAAACTTCGATAATTACTACAGCTGCCATGAGCGTAAGCACGAATTTGGGTGCGGATTTATAGTAGGCAAAAGACAGCGACACCTAGTTTCAAGGTTCAACCCAGTGAGTGACTGCATAGCCACAAGTCGCATCAAAGCGAAATATTTGAACATCTCGTTAATTTGTGTGCACGCACCGACAGAGGATAAAGATCATGTTTCTATGAGCGCCTGGAGGAAGTATATGAACGCTGCCCTGACCACGACATTAAGATTATTCTAGGCGATTTTAATACCAAATTAGGAAAGGAAAGTGTCTTTCGACCAACCATCGGCAATCACAGTCTACATTATACCACCTGCGATAATGGAATAAGACTGATAGACTTCGCCGCTGCAAAGTACATGGTAGTTAGTAGCACACGATTCCAGCATAAGGACATTCATAAGGCGACCTGGATATCTCCTGATCAACAGACGAAGAACCAGATTGTTCACTTGGTAATAGATGGCAGGCACTCTTCTAGTGTAATGGATGTACGTGTGATTCGAGGTGCCAATATCGACTCGGATCATTACCTGGTGGCTGCGAAAGTTCGCACGAGATTGAGAAGAGCGAAAAACGTACGGAGCCGAACACAGGAAAAGCTGGATATTGACAAGCTACAAATACCGGAGATATCAATGTCCTATCGACAGAAACTCTCTCTCTTGCTGGAGCAGAATCCCCTAAGTTTTCCAGAGGGTAAGCAGATCGACCAACGGGCCTAATAATGGTATGCCCTCCTGCAAGGACGAGAATGGGAATCTGGTGGATGAGAAGCAGTGTGTGCTCAAAATGTGGAGAGACCACTTTTCAGCACTACTCCACTCAGATTTTTCCACTGAAGATCAGGAGGTAATGATAGTGGAAGATAGTATAGATTGTACCCAACCAAGACGAGATTAGAACGGCGATCTCCCGCCTGAAGAATAATAAAGCCGCTGGTGCGGATGGCCTACCCGCTGAACTTTTTAAGGCAGGTGGCGAAGGACTGATAGCCCACATGCATCAACTGATATGCGGTATATGGCTGGGGGAATCAATGCCCGACGATTGGAGTCTCAGTGTATTATGTCCTGTATTCAAAAAGGGTGATCCGTGTGTCTGTTCCAACTATCGCGGTATCAGTCTTTTATCCATCGCGTATAAGGTCTTGTCGAGCGTATTATGTGAAAGACTAAAGCCAATTATTGAAAACTTGATTGGACCTTATCAGTGTGGTTTTAGACCAGGCAAGTCCACAACTGACCAAATATTCACGCTACGCCAAATTCGGGAAAAGACCCACGAAAGCAAATCGATACATACCACCTTTTTGTCGATTACAAAGCTGCTTTCGATAGCCCCATACGGGGAAAACTGTACGAAGCTATGTGAATACCAAATCAGCAGTGAAAGTGGGGAAAGACCTCACTGAACCATTCTGTACCAAGCGAGGACTAAGACAAGGCGACACACTTTCGTGCAAATTCTCCAACATCTTAATGGAGATAATAATGAGAACAGCTGCTGTAAATATGAACAAGACCATTAACACGAATCAAAAAGGAATCAGCGAAGGTGGGTCTAGCTGTTAATGAGGACAGGACAAAATTGATGGTGTCAACGACTAAAGAACCTCTCGACTTGGTCCGCACTTGAACGTTGACAACTGATTTAATTTTGCAGAGATAGATGAATTTGTCTACCTTGGATCCGCCGTGAACAAGGACAACAAGGTCAGCCTGGAGATAGATAGGAGAATTGTGCTTGCAAATAGATGTTATTTTGGGCTCAGCAAGCAGTTTAGGAACAAAGCCCTCTCTCGACGGACAAAAGTCCAGCTATATCAGACTCTCATTTTACCTGTCTTGACATATGGCTCCCAAACTTGGGTCATGTCGCAAGCGGATGAAAAACACCTGGGAGTTTTCGAGAGAAAAATTCTCCGTAAAATATATGGTCCTGTTAGGAAAAACGGCGAGTACCGACGTCGCTGGAACGCAGAGCTATATAATCTCTATTCTGACGTGGACATAGCTATACGAATCAAAGTGTGCCAATTGCGTTGGCTAGGCCATGTTATCAGAATGGATGAAGATGAGCCAGCGCGAAAGATTTTTGATAACGTACCCGATGGAAGCAGGAAAAGAGGACGACCAAGACTCCGCTGGAAAGACCAGGCAGAAGAATCCCTCCGTATCCTTGGTGTTACCAACTGGCGAGAAAAGGCGGAGGATAGCGCCAGTTGGAAGAATATGTTGAAATTTGTTTAATTTGTTTGTTTAATTAATATGTGTAAGACGTCTGACCTCATGAGGTTGTAATATAGTCAAGAAAAAAAAAAAAAAACCAAACCAAAACTACCCAATATAGTTGATAATACTGGGTTGTAATAGTAGTTAAAAAAAAGTTGTTTAAAATTTTTTCATCTAGCCCCCATCCCGTAAGGAATAAAACAATGTGACTTAATTTTGTATACAAAGTGTAGTTTTGTTTCTATTAAATTATCACATTACCTATACATGGATACCAATTTGAAGGTCACTATAATTTTGATAGCCCCCATTCTCAGTGCGTTCATATTTGAAGTATTTAAGAATTCTGCGTATAAGTAGTCATTGACCTCAGAAGATTTTAAAGTACCTACTACACTTAGAAGCAGTTCTTAGCAGTATCGCCTTCAAAAGATTCCCCCAAATGTTATGGTTGGGTTAGGTTGGAGTGACTGTGAATAAAGAAAATAAAAAAATCCAATGAGTGTTCGAACTCACGTGCGATGTGTTAACACCTTTTTGTTACACGGTACCTGTTCGAGTTCTATGAACACATTAGTAAATGTTACATTGTAAAATAAAAAACAGCGTTCAATCATATGATGACGTTACATTTAAATAATATTAATATTTAAAATTATTTAAAGACCAGTGCAAGCACATGTGTCATTATTTTCTTGCTTAATCCTTTATGTTTTATTCCCACAAAAAACAGAGAATGCAAAGCAACACACACATGAACATACACACATTGTTATGTTCGTACATACGCTACACAAGTTCACACAATTTTCGATACTTTCTTAATATCTCATTTTTATATACGTATAACCACGTCATTATTCTCTTTGCTCTGAGAGTGCTCCGCACCCACACAAGACAACTATTCGCTGAAAACAGTAGTGGTCTTCACGAAAGCTCGAAAAAACCTCGAAAACTCGAAAACATCGTAAACTTGCACAGCAAACGTCAAAACAAACAAATTTCCCATACAAAGCCACTTGCTCAAAAGTGGAAAGTTTTCGAGGCAAATTTGCTGCGCAAACGTGGGATGGAGAAACGTGTAAACTTTTGACATTTCGTTGTCATCTGACTATGATGGATAAATAAGGTGATAGCACTAGAACAGTAGAAAAAGTACACATACATAATACATGCAATTGCTACTGCTACCACCTTATGTATCCATCTTGGTCAGCTGATATGGTTTTGAGCACAACTACGCTGAGCAACTTTACCTGGTGCCTCATGCAACGGTGCGAGGGAAACTTGCGCTGAGCAAAAGTTCTCGGCTTTCACGTTTGCATGAATGCCGCTAGTGTTTGTTTTTTTCGCAGTCTGAAAATCTGTGTTTCGCAGTCGGACAAATCTGTATTCTATATAGGGGTGGATCATCCTTATCATTTAGGGGTACGAAAAATAGATGTTGGCCGATTCTGAGACCTATCCGATATGCACACAAAATTTAAAATGTGCCAGTAGAAAGTTGATGTTACCCACTTATATCCAATTAGTACTCTTAATGTATTTCAGAAGTAGACTGAGTTCTATACCCCCCGGTTCCTGTGTTCTCCTTATAAATACTTGCAAAGGTTGTTCACTATAAAGGTAGGAGCTGGTGTACAGGGGTTTCCGACATAATTATGTCCAAGTTAGCAGCATGTGTACCAATCAACCAGAGACCGGTTATGACAGCTATCATTCTGGCTATTGTATTCCTGTTCAGAGTCATCAGGAACTCGGTCCTCTTGCCGTCATATCTAGGCCATATAACCCGTGACTTGCAAATGGCAGTGAGTTCTCTCCAGTTTCTGTCTGCCTCCTGTTCAAAGTGGCATTCAGTCACGTTACCTTCCACTTGAACCTTTCTTGGCTAATTCATCCGCGGCTTCATTTCCGACTGTATTCGTTTGACCCAGAACTAGTGTATTCAAAACCGAAATCGGTTAACCAAAACACTGCTACTTTCATAGAACCCGTTTCACCGGTCATTTCAAATCGATTAACCGGTTATCGGTTTTAAAAGAACTTTTACGCAACTGATATTACAACACAGAATAACAAACCTAAAGACTGTTCAATTGCTCTCTATGGTTACTAAAGCCATTAGACAGACCGAAAATAATTTGCCTCCGTGGTGGAACAAGGTTATGCAAATCCTGAGAAAGTCTTGCAGAAAACGTTATAGTAGGGCAAAATCCTTAAGGATAGTGTGAGACTGGAATGGGAACAAAATTAGGCATAAAAAATATAAGAAAGAGATAAGATCTTCAAGACGAGTTCATGGAAATATTTCTGTGAATTCTTGATGACTTTTACATCTCTAGAAAATCTAAAGGAACAAAAAGGTCTATGGACGAAATCGAGTAATAAATCAGTAAACTGGTCCGAAGACTATGACATACTGTACTCCAAAGCTCATGAACTGCCGAGCATTTGCACCATGCAGTTCAACATTCACCTTTATGGCGGCCAGGGCATATAAACCTTTCAGGGAAACCTAAAGCGGTTAAGCAGGTGCGATTAGAAACTACCTGACTTGTTCCAATGGATATGGAGCATGTGGGTATGCATCTATCTGTGTGCGAAACTCTCAGGTATGCAAATGACATATGGTCAGGCAAGTGTGGCCACGTTATGACGTGAATCGTACATTAAACTTGATATCCATTCCTTGGCAGAATATTTCTATTCTAGTAGCTGAGATCCCTGGACACCGTTTAATAGGTAGACTTGCGTCGAGACTTGCAATCTCAGCACATTATTACTGCAGAATTCGTGTGGATGAAGAAGACCTATTATTAGTTGGAATCAATAACTATGATCTTACTTCATGTTGGATCCAACAGACATTCAAAAAGCTAAGACGAAGATGCTTAGGAACTTTTCGCAGATGTCACTTCTTCAGCCATATCCTGACATATCGGGATGATGTATCATATGTCTTAATCAACCCTTAACCGCACAAGGATAATTTACAGGTTCAACTATGGGGACGGGATATGACGTTTCGTGATATCGCAATGTTCCTTATTAGACTAAAGGTGTCAATAGCAATTTTTACTAACCTAAGCTAACCTGGGTTGAATAAACTGTATAATATCATATATAAAACTAGCCCTATGTTTATTTCCAGCAAAAATTTCAGCTTACGCTAAAGCTAAAAAAGAAATCGCTTAAAACCAAAACACGTAAATTGTTTAACAATGGAATATTATCTTTTATAGTTTTTATAAATATTTCATAGTCTTTTTTTTCAAATATAAAAAAAAAGTTCAATCTCAAATATCAAAATGAGAAAAATAAAAAAAAAGCCCGAATGTTGTAAAACGTATAGTTTTCCACTTCGGAATTAAAGCCGAAAGTGGGTATTAACCGGGTTTTACCCCTCGGTTTAACCGAAAACAGTTTTTGCCAAAATTGGAATAATTGAAGAAACCGAAAACTGAAATTCTTGAAATATTGGGTTTTTGAATACACTTCCCAGAATCCACACTAGAGCAAATCTTGTAATGGCGCCCATATCGTGTAAAAACACTCCGTTGGGAACTGTGTGTTTATTGAAAAGAAGGAAAGAGTCCAGTACGAAAGTTTGTGCGGAAAATTCGTGAGTCTGGTTTGCTACTGGAGAAGTAGAAAATGTCGATAAGCCAAAGCACCCACCGAGAGTGACAGTTGGTGTGGATTTTGGAGTGGAGGCGTCATGACCTATTTTTTTCAAAATGCTGTTGGAAACGACATTTCAGTCAACTGCGAGCGCTACAGAGCTATGATTATGGTTTCAAATGGAACATATGAACCTGGGTAGTCTTTGGTTCATCAGAATGATGCACCATGTAACACAGCTCATCAAACAATCTATCTTTTGGGCACCGAGTTCGGTAGTCGTGCAATCACCCGTCTAGGCGATCTAAATTGGCCGCCTTTGAGATGCGATTTGGCACCTTTAGACTATCAATGCTATGCGAATAATCAAGAAACGATCCACAGTCCCAAGACTAATATCGTCCGACCCATTCGTGAGATAGAACAATAAACCCTCAAGAAAGTCTTGGCAAAATTGAAGCCACTTGGATGAAATCTTGTTCCATAAATAATGCGAATATTTGTTATTTCTGATAAAGCTACAATTAACCAAAAGAAACTGATACTAGCCCGTTCATCAAAAATCTATACCACAGAAAAATCAACTCTGTGATAGTGCAGAAACTCACCTCAAAGCACTGCAATAATTTGAGTGTGCAAGTGGAAAAGAAGAAAATGGTGGAAAAAAGCTGTCTGTTCTTATATTTGAATTATGGACCTTTCAGTGTATGTTGATACTTATGGATCTTCGATCGATACTAATTCGCACATGTAAATTGCATAATTCAGTTTGTATATGTATATACGATCGATGATCATCCGATGGTATCAATTAAGGCACAGTAGTTAGGCATCTGATGATGAACTGGTTACGGAGTTCGAAACTAGTCATATCAGTGGGAGAGCTTAACTGAATGGTCTATTCAACCATTTTTCAATTAGACAAATTTTCCTGACCTTGCAAGCTTGTAGTATGAATATCTCGTGCATTAACTAAAAATTAACGAAATCTGTCATAAAATTCAAATTCAAAAATTAAATTGAGTTTCGTTAATTTTATTTAATTTTTAAAAAGATTATTGTATTTGGGCCAACATTGAAATATTAATGGATAGTTTGGGGTGTGTATTGATCGTTTTAACAGTTTGTCATATTAGTGAAGCTTAATATTATTTATTCCGATAAATACACCGTTGAGTAAAAGCTACCATATAAAGGTTTTCCAATTTGAGTGATATGATTTCTTTTAAAAAAATCACACTAATTGTTAAGGAATTTCAAATGTTTTTATTTAATATGAAGAACAATCGATACAATTAAGTTCTGAATAAAACGTCTTTCAAATGGCCTCCATGTCTTCTTTTGCAGGAACGAAGTCGATAAACCCAATTTTCGAGCACTTTTTCCACTAAATCAAGTCCAATGTGATGAATAGCATGTTCAAATTGACTTGTAAAGCTTGAAGAGAGTCTGGTTTATTGGTCTGGTGTACAGACCAATGACTTCAAATAACCCCACAAGAATTAGTCCAATGGTGTTAAATCACAACTTCTTGGAGGCCATTCAATGTCAGAATTTTTTGAAATAATCGAATCTCCAAACTTATCTCGCAATAATTCGGTTCTTGCACGTACTATCTGGCACGTAGCCCCGTCTTGTTGGAGCCAGATATTTTCAAGATCAACTTCTTCCAATTTCGGCTATAAAAAGTTGGATATCGATCTATACCGCCCTCCATTGACAGTAACGGTGTTACCAGCTTCATTTCGAAAGAAGTACGGACCGATGATTACACCAGACCAAAAATTTGTGAATTTTCTTCCCACCAGAATCCACAGTTTTGTTTATTTACCGCACCACTCAGACGAAAGTGAGCCTCATCGGAGAAGATATATATATATGTCCTTTATTCATTTAAACAAAATACTATACAATTATACAACTAAAATAGAATATTTAAATAAAAGGTTCACGAAGAACATAGGGCGTCAACAAATTCTCTCCATCGATTTGTGTTTCTAGCAAGTGATTTAATTTGATTCCAGGATAGTCGAGTTTGATTGTGTTCCTTTTCCAGGCACCGCTTCCACGTATTTGGTTGTCGTCCTGGCCTTCGATACCCTTGGGGGTTCCATTCTAGTGCCGCTCTAGCAATATCCGATGTTGGACGCCTAAGTATGTGACCGATCCAGGTCCATTTTCTTCTACGTATATCGAATTCAATAGGGCTGTTATTTGTGTGTTGCCAGAGGTCTTCATTAGAAACTACATTCGGCCAGTAAATACGTAGTATTTGCCTCAGGCAACGATTGATAAACGTTTGGACCTTCTTCATAAGGATCTTCGTCAAGCTCCAAGTAGTACAACCGTACAATAGTACAGACGGAGAAGATGCTTTTCTTTTCGGAGAAGAGCTTTTCTTAAAACAATCGTTATCGTTTTCAAGTTGTTACAAGACAAAATCAGCAAATTCATGACGTTTACGGCAGCCAAATGGCTTCAGTTCTTGAGTGATAACAATTTTAGACGGATGCAAGCCTAAATCCTTTGTGGTTTGAGACAGTCCCATCTTGGAATCGATAAAATGCGATCTTCAGCAATACTTGCCTGAACCGCAGCAACATTTTTTGTACTTCGAGCGGTTCTTTGTCTTATTGGCACTTGAACAATTCGACGAATAGCGAGCACAGATGGACGATTATTACGACCATAAAATTGCAAAAGCGCGCGAAAGGATGCAATTGGAGAACGATTATTTTGATAAAAAAAATTGAATAATTTGTAACCGTTGTTCTTGCGTATTTCTTCACTATGATGAAATTGTGAATGAAATGAAAAAAAAACTAAAAATGGCCGAAACGTCACTTAAAAATCATATTACTCAAATTAGAAAACCCTTTACTATCTCACCACAAAGGGCTTATGAAATCGCTAATGAAGTCAAGAAATGGATGACGCTGCTACGAGAAGGCTCAAGAAACGTCTACGTGACGTTTCGTGGGGAGTTATGATTGATGCAAATACCAGCGTATTTTGAGTCAGTTTGAATTGGAACGCGTAAACATAAGCAACGTCAAGTAAAAGTAAAGTGTTGAATATAGAATAATTTTTAATCCTACACTGAGCGGAAAAGCTTCATCACACGGATGAAAATGTTCATCACCCCAACAATTTTTGTAATCGAAAGTGAGCTAACGTCTGCAGATTGTTCGTCGCTGTGATGAAAGTATGATTGTTGCTGCACTGAATTTGTTTCATTATTGCAACGAATTTGTTTTCTTGCTGCAATGAATTTGTTTCGTTGTTGCAATTAATGTGTTTCATTGTTGCGATGAATAAGTTTTGTTCTCGTAATGAATTAGTTTAATTTCTACACTGAATTTGTTTCAAAGATGCAACGAAATTATGTCATTATTGCAACGAATTTGTTTCATTACTGCAGTGAATTTGTTTCGTTGTTGCAATGAATTTATTGAATTCTTGCGATGAATTTGTTTCATTGTTGCGATGAATAAGTTTTGTGCTTGTAATGAATTTGTTCCATTTCTGTAATGAATTTGTTTCATTGCTGCTATGAATTTGTTTCAAAGATGCAACGAAATTGACTGTTACAATGAAATTGTTTCATTACCGCAATGATTTTGTTGCATTGCTAGAATGAATTTCTGTCACTGCCGAAATTAATGTTTTCAGCTGTTTGTAATTATATTTTGTCAATTGTACATAACTACGCTGTTAGTGTTACATTGCTGGTGTTTTTGTCCTTTTTTGATAAAAATTTTTTGAATTTTGTTTGTAGCTACCATGAACATAAGCTCTACTCCCCAATGGGTTTCATCATCACAGAAGTTGATCTATGTTCCAAACTTCCTTTAATATAGAACCACATCGTTGGTTGTGCCGATGGTTCTGTTATTCAATTGCAATGCCAAATCTCCCCGTCATTAAGGCAGTGATCGCTCTGTATGTATTTTCTTCAACTTTCCAATTTTTTCCCAAATTTATTTTTCGGAATGAAAGTATTATTAGTAAGAATAACTGATTACTCTGTTTTAACAAATTTATTTAAATTATTCCTGCGAACTCTGCCACTGTCTACCACTTTCGGTTGTTGCAAAGAAACTGATTTAAGGTGCGTACATTAGGGTATCCCAAAAAAATTTTCTTTTTCGATTTTCATGGTTGCTCAAGCTTGATTGGAAAGCTTATAGGGTAAAGTATTTTTGGGATTTTTTTCAGATTTTTCGGAAGAGGTTTATAGGTCGCACAAGTCGAATTTCCCCCAAAAATCGGGTGTTCCGGACGTTTTTTGAATTTTTTCTTAAAACTCGGTCAATAACCACGATTTTCTTAGTTTGTAACTCAACATTTTTAAAGCAAAACGTCCAAGTTTTTATTATATATGACAAACCACCAGTTTTGGCAATGATTTACAACGTATTACATTTTTTCGTAAATTTTGGAAAAATTTTGTTAGTAACGCTTTATAACTTTTCAAATTTCTAAAAGCCGGGTAAATTCCAAACAATTTTGTAGTTTCATACAATGGGTAAATGGTTTTAAAATGGTATAACTCTGGAACAGTAACCGCAAATTCAAAATTTTGTTCTACAAAATTGCTTGGAATTTATACGTCTTTTAAAGTGCAACATTAGTTTTTTAAATTTTCATGGGAATTTTAAAAGATATAAAGCGTTATTTATAAAATTTACTGAAAGTTTACAAAAAAATGTTATACGTGGTACCTTATTGAGGAAAATCATTCTCAAAACTGGTGGTTTGTGCGGTGACGCGTCATAACGCCCATGGACATAACGCCCATGGGCGATATGTCACACCTAAAATGGACATAAAGCCCATGGGCGTTATGTCGCACCTAAAATGGACATAAAGCCCATGACCGGTGTGACATAAAGCCCGTGGGCATTCTAGGTGCGACATAACGTCCACAACTTTGTAAATATGGTCTCCGTAAAAGGCCATAAAGTCCGTGGACGTTATGTCACACCTAAGATGGACATAAAGTCCATGACCGGTATGACACAAAGCCTTATGTTCATTTTGTTCATTTTAGGTGCGTTATGGCCTTGGGCGTTATGACGCGTCACCGGTTTGTACATATACAATAAAATTTTGGACGGTTAGCTTCAAAAATGTTGACTTACAAACTAAGAAAATCGTGGTTATTGAACGAGTTTTCAGTATTCCGGGAATTCCCCGTTTTTTAGAGAAATTCGACTTGCGCGACCTCTAAACAACTTCCGAAAAATCTGAAAAAATTCTCAAAAATACTTTACCCTATAAGCTTTCAAATAAAGATTGAGCAAAAAAAAACTTTTATTGTTGGGACACCCCAGTGTACATGGCCCACCAGTCTTGCTCACCATTTTCTCCTGTTGGCCTCTCTTTTACACTCGCTCATTATTCGGCTGATTTTCTCTCTTGATCTTCAAAAAAATAATTTCTGTGCATTAATAACAGCACAAACGAAAAATTTCGTCAACTATAAATGTTAGTAAACCTACAAAATAAATAAATTGTAAAAATAAACTATAAAAAGTAAGTGATAAACCAAATATCAATTCTTTAAATCTCATGCACTTACTTTTTTAATCCTTCACCTGGGGTAACAACCTTGTCGCGATGTGGGGGCTTAAGTGTGGCCGAGGCTGCCTAAGTGTGGCCTTGGCTGCGCGAACTAAAGGTTACTCCGGGGGGAAGTTGAGTCTCGTTGTAGGTCTATCTGTTGATCAGGCCTACTTAAATAACGAATGTCAATGAAGCTTCCCCCGACATGGCGATCCTTGCGATTTTGGCGCCATTAGAATATCCAACGTTGAATGCAAAAACACTTTTAAGGTCAAGGTGGTTGGAAGCAGTGCCGAGGACCTAGAATGGCCAGTTAGTGTTTTAAACAAACTGGTTCCTAACAGCTCCCTCCGACGCCATGGCACGGGTCGGTAGTAATGAAATATGTCGCCCGGTCCAACTCACGCCGTCACTGGGGTGGACTGTATTATTTTTACTGGCATACTCGTGGGACTAACATGAACAAAAAAGAACTAATGAAAAAACTAAAAACAGGAAAACAAAACAATGATAACAACACTGCAAACGAAACTGATACACGAAACGATACTAATACGACATTTGAAACGGAACACAGGCTAATCCACGATAGCATTGTGAAACAACACCATGAGATCGCTTCGATGATGATGAAAACGCAGAGTCGGGTTCATCATACTCATGGTTCTACAGGGGGTGGTGTCTTGACCCCTGTAGTAGAGTCTGTGGCAAGCACACAAAAAGCCAATGGCAACCAAAACAAGGATGATGACGCGGACGAAACCAAGCGGGGCTGCATAAGCCCTCAGCCTTCAATAACAGGTGGTGACTCCAACTCTGATTCCCAAAGTGATAATAATGATAACAACATTACCATTTTAGCAACTCCAAAAAATGACGAGGTAAATAGAATGGTCGATGAAGTAAGCGAGAGCATAGCGAAGCTATCAACACAAAAGAAACGACTCTCGGGGGCTCAACGCAGGAAGATTGCAAAGAGGAACCGTTCAGCCAAACAAGCCGAAAAACAGGATGTTCCTAAGGACCTGTCGGTGCCTCCCTCGACCTCAACAGAGGCTGAGAAGAGAAACCGATCACCGGAAGAACAGAACACTGTCAAATTAATGGCAAAGAGGAAAAAGTGTTCCCCGTCATCTGGTAATTCGGAGACGCCCAAACCCCATATTACCCAGGGGATGCAACAGAGCTCCAGGGACAATAGGAGCAAAGCCGATGCGATTACCGGAAAGACGAGCACATCAGCCAAATCAACCGACAAGGAAAGGGCGCGTAAACACGAACCCTATCCAACTCGGAAGAGGAAGCTGAATGCGAACACGGGCAAGGAACCGCCATCCTACGCAAAGGTAGCGAGAAGGCAACAACTGGACGATCTCTGCTATGCAGTAATTGACAGCGGTAACCCAACTGGCTCAATACCGGATAACCAACACCAAATCGTGGAGGACCTCGTCAACACGAAGGTAATGGACCACATAATGAAGGCCGAAAGTGGACCTCCCATAGAAGTTGTCAGTAGCGGCTTCAAAGGGGAGGTACTCACTTTACAGCTGGCCTCACAACGCTGTGCGGAGACTTTAAAGAAGCTGGTGGATGAAATCTCTGCCCCCTGGGAAGGCGGTAAGCTAGCCCTCGTAAGGAAGAAGGACATCCCAAGGCTGACGAAGGCTACTGTGTATATTAAAGGATGGGGCAGCAAGTTTGCATCGGACGCCATACTTAAAGTCATTGGCAAGCAAAACGCAGGACTATCCGTGGACAAATGGGTCGTTTTCCACAGGGAGGAGGGGCAGGAGGGCACACTCCTTGTGATCGGAATAGACCCGGCATCCATGGCTGGTCTTGCCAAGACTAAAGGTATGGTGTTCTTTGTGACCAAAGCTGTCTACATCAAAGTTGGCAAAGTGCCAATCGGCATGACGACCGGAGGAACACAGCCGGAGGATGCGAAGCATGACGAAGCGAGTGGAGGCTCGGCGGAGCAGACACCGCAAACTAAGAAGGAGGAAGTGGCCGAAGGCATCACAAACTCCCAAGAAGACCGGTTACTGGAGGACCAATGTTAGAGGTCATCCAGATTAACCTCCACCGGAGCGAGACGGCAACCCACGCTCTGTTGGATAAAATTAATAAAGGTAAAATACACATTGCTTTAATACAAGAACCTTGGACCACTAAAGACAAGGTTATTGGATTAAATCATATTAATTACCAACTATTCTATACGAAGACGGTTTCCCGTCCGATAACATGTATCTTATGCCATAAAAACCTTTGTTTTCTCTTCTCCCCAGAGTTGTCAACATCGGATGCAACAGTACTGAAACAGGGAGATGGGAATATATACCTGGCATCAGTATACTTGCCATATGATTCGCCGACACCACCACCTTCGTCGGAATTACAGCGACTGGTAGAGAGGGCCAAACAGACAGGTAACGAAGTATTAATAGGTAGTGACTCTAACTCTCACCACACGTCGTGGGGTAGTACTAACTGTAACCGTAGGGGGCATGCCCTAGTAGAATATTTGAATACTAACGACCTTTTCACACTGAATATTGGGAACAAAGCAACTTTTGTCAACAAGATTAGGGAGGAGGTGTTAGATATAACAATATGTTCTGAACACCTTATAGATGAAATTCAAGAATGGAGGGTTTTAAATGAGCACTCATTCTCGGATCACAGATATATTAGATTCAGGATAACACGGCCACCACCGAAACCGATATGCTTCCGAAATAGGACCAAGACAGACTGGACAAAGTTCGGAAGCCTACTTAAGAATCGACTAGTTCACCCTCAACTCGAATACTCTAGCAGGGACGAACTAGACGACATAGTGACAAAGACAACGCAAGCACTAGTAAAGTCTTTCGAGGACAGCTGCCCACTTCGGGAAAGAAAATCGGCCCAAGAAAAACCCTGGGTAACAGGGGAAATACGAAATCTAGGGAAGAACGTCCGTAGACTTTACAACAGGGCCACGCGTAAGAAATCACCAGTATACTGGGAGGACTACAAGAGAAGTCTCAGTGAATACAACGCAATATTGAGAAAAGCGAGACGCAACTCCTGGAGACTATTCAGTGAACAGGTGGATAGCGTCAACGATATGTCGAAGATGAAAAAATTCCTCTCTAAGACCCACGTACAGGCGGAAACGCTAGTAGATGACACGGGAAAGAGAATGGATACAATGGAACAAACACTTAGGCACCTGATGGATACACACTTTCCAAATGGGAACGCGGAACCCACATGGGAGTGGTCACAAGATGAGAATGTGGTACATCAGTCGCCAATCATTACGGACCAAATGGTCCAAAAAGCTATAAAGAGTTTCTCCCCATATAAAGCGGCGGGACCGGATGGTATTTTCCCGGCTATCCTACAGCATGGGGTTGACCAAATAACAACCCATCTGGCAGGAATTTTTTCCGCATGCTTAAAATACGCCTACACACCGAGAAACTGGCAAGAGGCCAGGGTAGTATTTATACCCAAACCTGGAAAAGCAAGCTATGCAACGGCAAAGGCTTATAGACCAATTAGCCTCACCTCGTTTCTACTCAAAACCTTGGAGAGAATAGTGGACGACATGGTAAAAAGTGGAATACCGAGCGATATGCTGAAGTTTAGACAACACGCCTATGTCAAAGGCAGATCAGTGGACACCGCACTTCATGAGGTAACCTACTACATAGAGCAATCTCTCAATGACAAACTATACACACTCGCTGTATGCATAGACATTGAGGGAGCGTTCAATAATGTCCGGACCGAAACACTTATCCAATCCTTAGACCAGTTTATGGTGGACCGGGCATTAAAAGACTGGATCAACCATATGCTAAGGAATAGATGGATAAGCTGTGGTTCCCATGATGTAAATATTAGAGACAGAGTACAACGTGGAACCCCACAGGGAGGGATTATATCACCACTCCTATGGGTCCTCACTATACACAGTCTCCTAAGGAAACTTACCGACGAGGGACTTAAACCAATCTGCTACGCAGATGACGTTATAATACTTCTTAAGGGAAAGAACCCAAACCAATTATGCAGAGAGGCCGAGAGGGCACTGAGTATAGCGTATGAATGGGCACAGCCAAGGGGCTTAAATGTAAACCCGGACAAAACGGAAATATGTCTATTCACAAGGAAGACGAAAATCTCAGATTATGAAGAGCCACGATTCTTGGGAAAGACGATTAAAATATCCGATAAGGTTAAATACTTAGGAGTAATCCTAGATCGGAAACTGAATTGGAAGCACCACATAGAGGAAAGGGCTAATAAGGCCTACAGATGCTGGTCGCTATGCAGAAGGGCTATAGGGTCCAAATGGGGCCTCAAACCGACTATGACACACTGGCTCTACAGAAGCGTAATCAGGCCTGTACTAACATATGCTTCTGTAGTATGGTGGACGGCAGTTGAGAGGAAATGTAACATCGCAACACTGCAGAGGGTTCAGAGAATGTGCTGCATTGGTATCAGCGGTGCAATAAGGACAACCTCGACAAGAGCCATGGAGACTATTTTATGTATCCAGCCAATCGAGATTAGAATCAAATACGAGGCTGCCCTTGCGGCAAAACGCCTACAAGCTACAGGTGAATGGATCAACAGGGATCTCACGTCAAAACACCAACGGATAAATGGGGCCTTAGTCGGGTACACTCAGGATACGTGTGAATCTGACCGAATACCCGAGATAAGGGTTAAGGCGAACTGCGTGACCCTAACGCCAACTAGAGACGCCTGGCAGAATGGGACCCTGACACCAATGCCAAATGGGACTTACTGCTACACGGATGGCTCAAAGCTAGGAGAAAAAACGGGTCTAGGATTCTTTATTGAAAATCCAGCAACCGAATCCCACCTACGGCTCCCGGATCATAATACGAACTTTCAGGCGGAAGTTCGGGCGATTACGGAGTGTATCAAATGGCTCGGCGATAATACAATCCCAGCCGAGGCAAATATATTCACGGATAGCCAAATGGCAATAAAGGCAATATCATCAGAAACGGTAAAATCTAGAACGGTCCTTGACTGTAAGAAGGTGATAAACGACTACTCTATGCACGGCAGACTCAATATCATCTGGGTGCCGGGGCACAGCGGGGTATTCGGCAACGAGAAAGCGAACCTCCTGGCAAAGAAAGCCAGGGAACTCCAAACGGTAAGCCTAGATGGAGCGAAACCCTTTGGGGTGACGAAGGCTGAGTTAAATAAATGGGCGGAGTCGGCACATATAGCCCAGTGGAACCGGGAATCAGTAGGCAGGATGACAAAGATCCTATGGGGAGACCCAGATGAATCGAGAACAAAAGGTTTGCTGAAACTGGGAAAAGCCGAAATGGGCAAAATGATGGGAGTCTTAACGGGGCATTCGGGATTACGAGCCCACCTATACCGTATTGGACTAGTGGCGAACAGTGAGTGCAGGGCATGCATGGAGGACGATGAGACGTTGGAGCACTTCTTATGCCACTGCCCGGCCTTCACACAAGCTAGATCCAGATATCTTTCGGATAGTACGATACCGGACATGACCAAACTTATGGGTATGGACTGGAATAAACTAAGGAATTTCGTGAATAGCACCGAATTCCTATAAGGGACATAGTGAAGTGAAGTAGTAGGATAATCTTAGAGCGCACAACAGGTCGAACTTAGCGGCTTAAGTGTATGTCTTTACTGACATGGGAAGGTTTAGAGTGCTCCTTCTGAACACTCAACACCACGCCCCTCTTTTCGAACTAACTAACTAACTAACTAACTACTTTTTTAATTGTTAATCCTTTTTAATACAAAATTCAAATTAAATAAAATTGTTACAGGAACGAAATATCAGTAGTTGCAGCAACGACACGAAAAATTGTCAAAGAAGTAATGTATAAAATTTTTCGTTGCAGCGACAATCAAATTGTCGGTTATACGAAACTTTTCAATGCTGCAACGTAAAAACATTAACGAAAAGGTTTCATCTCTGCGACGAAGCGTTTTTCTTTCTGTGTAAGTTGATGTAAATAAAGCTTTTTTTTTCTTCTTTATTTAAACTATTTAATGCAAACCAGTTTAAATTTATACTACAACTAGTCTTATTATATAGACTAACGAGCAGTTTTTGTATATTTAGTGTATTTTATATTAGTGCATATTGTCTATAGGTTAGGAGATAGAGTCAAGCATCTTCATCCTGGGTAAAGCGTCCAATCAAATCGTGGGGTTTAAATCTTCGGAGTCTTCAGAGCAATCTATTAGTGTTCAGTAATGGCGACATCTCCGTATTAATGTGATTGAGAATTCTGTTTCTGTGAGCTACGGCGTGACGTCTTATTTCATCGGTGACAAAATTTGTACCGAGGTCTCTGTGAATGTCACTGTTTCGCGCGTACCAGGGTGCGTTCACAATGTTTCGTAGAACTTTATTTTGAAACCTTTGAATGATTTTTATTACATGTTTTTCTGCACATCCCCAAATTTGAATGCCATATGTCCAAATTGGCTTTAGTATTTGTTAATACAACATAAGCCTATTACGTATTGAGAGGTTGGATTTTCTGCCTAATAGTCATTGCAGTTTATTGAAGCGTATATCTAGTTCCTCGTTTTTCTTTTTAACGTGTTCTTTCCAACGTAGTTTAGTGTCTAGTGTCCTCTCAAGATATTTGGCTGAGTTAGAATATGGCACAGGAACACCGTCAAAGTAAATTGGTACTATTAGAGTATTTCTGTTGGAGAAATATATGTGAACAATTAATGTTCCATTTTCTGGTCCATTGTAGCACTTCATTTACAGCTGTCTGAAGCTTATTTACCGATGTTTGGGCTGTTGATCCAGTTGACAATATTACAGTGTCATCTGCAAAGGTGCCCATGAAGCAATTTTGACTTTGTGGGAGATCATACGTATGTATATAGGAGATAGAGTTGAGGTCCTAGTATAGTGCCCTGTGGTACTCCTGATTTAATTTTGTAAATTTCTGAATACTCATTTTCTTCTTTTACTCTAAACCACCTGTCGTCTAGGTAAGATTGTAGGCGATCACAATACTCTTCTGGTAGAAACAAATTAAGCTTTTGAATACGACCAGTATGCCATACACCATCAAAGGCTTTTGAGACATACAGAAATATGGCAGAGCATATTTCTTTTTTTTTCAACACCATTTCTATAAAATGCGTGATTCGGTGAATTTGTTCTATGGCGGAAGGAATGCTGTTCTCTAAAGCCAAACTGATGATTTGGAAATACATTTTATGACCGATAATTGATTTTAAGCGTGTAGATGTAAGTTTTTCAAAAAGTTTTCCGACCACTGGAAGTGAAGAAATTGGTTGAAATGACGTAACTTCTTCCAATTTTTTTACTGGTTTTGGTATCATTAATACTTCTGTGAATTTCCCGATGGTTGGGACATGTTTCGTATTTATTGCTGCATTAAACAGCGCAGCAAATTTTAAAAAGCCTCTATTAGGTAGCCTTTTAATTAGATCAGTTGTAATTAGAGATTTTTTAGATTTAAATTTTCTAACTTGTTTTTTGACCTCATTTACTGTGATACTCGGATGTAACATCTGGAGTAAAAACTTCTCTTAAATATTCTGCAAATATATTCGCCTTGTGAAGGTTTGTTTTTGCCCATTCTCCGTTGCCGTTTTTAATTTGTGGTTTCTGTTTAATTGTCCTTTTGAGGTCCTGAGTTGCAATCCACAAAGAATAGTCAGTCTTTGCATCATGCGTTAGGCTCGACAGATATTTTGTGGTATTATAATTATTAAACTTTTCAATCATTTTCCTTAGTTTTCGTGTAGCAATATTTTGTGCATTTCCATCGAGAGGGCATCTTGAGTCCTGCTCGCAATTTACGTTTATTCCGTATAAAATTTAAAATATTTTGTGGGTATGATCGCCGATTTTGTCCAAATTGCATTTCTGGTGTACTGGTCCAAGCAGCCTGCTGAATTAAGGTAGTAAAAAGTTCAGATTCTTTTTCCAGATCCTCCCGATAGGTAACAGGCGTTCCAATATCTATTTTCTGAGTTAATAGTAGTTTGTAAAAACTCCAATCTGTGTTTTTATTCGTTAGCTTTAGATTTTGTGTTTTAATTATTAGTATTGAGAAGTCTGCACAGAAATATTGGCGAATGGTCTGAGCTCAAATCTAACCCTTCTCTAACTTCAAGATTAGATTTTGATATATTGTTCGTTATAAAGAAAACAATCAAGTCTGAATGTTTATTATGGTCTATGGGCCAGTATGTAGGGGAACCTGTAGACAAACATTCACAACCTGTCTTCTGCATGGCTTTAAAGAGCTCCCTGCCTTTTGCTGTTGTCAGACGTTGTTGTGTAAATAAAGATGATTTCAGTCATTATCGCAATTTATAAAAAAATTCGTTTTGTTGGCGGTAAATAAAACAATGCTAACAAGTACAATTTGTAACAAAAGTAATGGTAAGAAAATTAAGGTTAACACGCATATTAGTACAAGCCACCACATTACAGACTACCACAGTTGTAACTATTCATCACAAGTTTTTAAATTAAAAAATTTTTATAATTTTGCATTCATATTAATATGAAGCACATATTTTAAACCAAATTAAGTTTTGCAAAAATTCTTTAATTATCATCGTTTGTCCCAACAAAAGAGGGTTGCAATAAAT
Organism: Phaonia tiefii; assembly: GCA_963931995.1. Lineage (NCBI taxonomy): Eukaryota > Metazoa > Arthropoda > Insecta > Diptera > Muscidae > Phaonia > Phaonia tiefii. Next base: position 229,618,735 of record OZ008368.1, on the reverse strand, counting down.
TACACCGCAAGAAAAACTGAATGTTAAGGGGTTAATCTTATCTTAGACATGACTTAACGGATTTCCCTTTTTGAGTTATCACTTGGGTGAATATGAAAACGGAAGTACAACTAGCGACTCATACAGTGGGAAAAGACAGTGACACACTCAGATCCATTTAACTCTTACTTACATACTGATTAAAAGTGATTTAATTAAACACACAGATAAACACACACACACACATATACACCGCTACTGATAAGCTGCTGTAAACACTTTTATATTTTTCTCCCCCTCGATTCCATATGGCACCAAGGGTGATTGTAGAGTTATAAAAAAATCTAGGGATAAAAGGGACACCAAATGTTAAGCAGGAAAACAGAAAGAAAGCAAAAAAAAATACTTCACATTTATTATAGTTATAAATTCAAGACATGTTGAGTGTAATAATTTTTCTATACACAACTTCCGGTATCCGCCTTTTGTCGGCATGTGTTTGGTCGGGTGTGTGTGTGTTCGTATATGTGCGTGTTGGCAGAAGACAAAAAAAATCACACAGCCACGTGTATGCATATGTGTACGTCCTCTCACACACACCAACATCCTCGATAATACTCACTTTATCGTTGTGTGTACATGTGGGCGTGTGTGTGTCTCTGTCAGAGAGAAAGTCTGCTGTTGCCGCGAATATGTTGCATACATTTTAAAGATTTACGCGATGGTTTATGTGTTTTAATTTACATTTAAATACTGTCGCGTACATTGGAAAACTGGCAACAGCGGCAACACAAATTACAACAATAACAGATATGTACGATAAAAACAAGCAATAGCAACAACAATATTTGGCACAAAAGTTACACAACCATAAAATGACTTAAGGCCTTAAGGACGTAAAGAAGAAGCGAGAGAATGAACGTAACCTCCGGCATGCAAAAACAAAACACAAACAAAAAAACATATTTACAACATGTTTAGCTTAAATCATCCGTTCAGAGATTTTAATTTTTAAAATTTCTAGAAGTGTTTAAATTTTCTGCGAATAGAAATTTGTTATAGAATTTTTGGGAATACTTTTTTAAACTTAAATATCCTATAATACTAAAAAAATAAATATATAATCCTTTCATAAACAAACTCCATTCGGAAAACTTCACCAAGAAGTTTAATTAAGAAAATCTTTTAAAAAAGGTAGCATACAGACAATGTGAAACTTAAGCATAGGCTATCTCTTAAAAGCCATGTGTTCTTTTAATTCTTAAAATCTACGCATCTAGACTATCCACCAATCTAGAGTCTCAATATCATATCCCGTAACTGTAGTATTCCATTCCTTCTCTCTTCCTTTCATTCTTTCTTCCACTCTGTCCCCATTCCTTTCTTCCTTTCAATGAAAAGTTTCGAAAATTCTAAAAATGAAGTAGACCTACAAGCTAAAATTTAATGGAATTAATCCCATGCGTAAATAAAGAATCCGAGTCTTATTTCCTTCAGATCAGATTAATATTTTAGTTTGATTGAAAGATGCACTTACTTACAGCCTTCTGACTTCAAAGGCTGGTTGTGCATTGATCAGAATTTGCTACGGCGCACAGTTGCGCCCGTAGAGCAAACGAGGTTGCAAAAATCAAAATTTTCATGTGCGCCTACGAAATTTTAAATAAGCCCATCTTACAGGAAACTTTTCAACGATCTCAAATATGCTACTCTTAATAATATCAGATTTTTAGTTTAGAAGACATAACCGTTCAAAGTTGACCGATTTTCCGTTTTCAAAAAATTCACCATTTTTAGTTAATTTAGTGCGATTTCAGGTGTAAAATCACGAAAACTATGTAACGAATCATCTTTTTCTTCCAATTGACTGATGTATTTATTAAATGTATAATAATAAAAAAAAAATGTACTGTTTCCTTTGTGTTTCTCACTATTTCAAAACTATCCCTTTTTTCTCTACTTTTCAATTTTGACTGGAAGTAAAAAAAATTTATATTATTTTCCATCTGCCATAATTTCAAAATATGCTCTTTGATTATTCCTTTACATAATTCGAAAGGTTTTATCTGCGCGTATGTGCCCGTTTGGCTTCTTCGGGTAAAAAAATATTAAATATACATGGTTGCAGAAATTGTATGGTGTGCATCCCTTACATGTTTTGACTGACAGTTAGTTTGATCTAATAGTTTGAAACTTGCATTTTAAGTCGGTTGTCTACATGAGAGCCAATATTCTGTTACAGACACAGGATGCACAAAAACCTTCTCATTCAAATTATCAGGTACGCACCTCATACAAATGGTAACGAACCATAATGACTTATGGTCCACAAGTAGGCACAAATGATATTTGGACACGTGCATAATATCAAAATTGCATAAGTCAGCCTAAATCCATATGTATGCAAGTAACCGGTACATTTACACCAACGTTTTTCGCGGAAGCTGCTTTAGAAAACCCGATAGCTTATACGGAAATATTGAGAGAAACGAAAGTATAAAAAATAGGCGTAGCGAAATAAGTCCCCATGAAATAACTCCCATGAAATAACTCCCAGCGAAATAATTCCCACCAAAAATTAAATTACTTCCAATAACGAAAAAATGAAATAAGTCCCACAAAAAATTAAAAAACTCCCAATAGCAAAGTGAAATAAGTCCCAAGACTTCTCGTACAGCACTTGTTATATGGGCCTTGTACACACGGTCATTTTTTTTTGGGAGTTATTTCATTGTCATAACATTGGGAGTTATTTCATTATGAAATAACTCCCACCAGGAAAAATGAAATAACTCCCAAAAAAAACGAAATAAGTCCTACTAAAGTGGGAGTTATTTCATATGATATAACTCCCACTTTTGTATGTAAATTTTTTGGGACTTATTTCATTTTTCTGGTGGGAGTTATTTCCTGTCCTACTAAAGTGGGAGTTATGAAATAACTCCCAACGAAATAATTCCCACCAAAAATGAAATAACTTCCAATAACGAAAAAATGAAATAAGTCCCACAAAAAATGAAAAAACTCCCAAAAGCAAAGTGAAATAAGTCCCAAGACTTCTCCTACAGCACTTGTTATATGGGCGTTGTACTCACGGTCATTTTTTTTTTTTGGGAGTTATTTCATTGTCATAACATTTCATAATGAAATAACTCCCACCAGGAAAAATGAAATAACTCCCAAAAAAAAACGAAATAAGTCCTACTAAAGTGGGAGTTATTTAGTTATTTCATAACTCCCACTTTTGTATGAAATAACTCCCACTTTTGTATGTAAATTTTTTGGGACTTATTTCATTTTTCTGGTGGGAGTAATTTCATGTGGGAGTTATTTCGCTACGCCTAAAAAATAATCTTTGTATGATATATGCAAAAATTAAGGCAAAATGGGTGAAATGCAATCGAATCATTCACAACTTCAACTCCAAATACGAGGACTGGCTTAATGAAGACACCATCCTGGATATATTGGCAGTAAATAAACCCACCACATCAACCAGAGGAGCAAAAGGAAGGCCAAAGCAAAAGGAGGGCCAAAAAAAAGAGGAGTGTTCAATTTTCACAAGAAAGAGGAAACTTGCCGATGCCACCAATGACTTGACCACGAAGCATTTATCTGACGCGCTGTCTATTAAATATACAAAGGATTGTGAAAGAGTTAGGTCGCAGATTACAAAACCTGTTTCTGATGCAAGCCCACTGCTACTAAAAAGGATTAAGGAAAGCATTCCCACGCCCACAAATACTCACATTAAAAAGTATAGTTCCGAAGAAGCCTTCGCCTTAGAACGTTCCAAAGAGAAATATGAGAAACTACGGGCATCTTTAATGTGGATACAGGATACAAGCATATTTTCGAAAGCCATAATAAATTCACGACCACTGCATACGAAGTTTACGGAAGTCTCTGCGAAGCCAATCTGCAGGATGTTATGGGCCATACAGCAAAACGGTTGTTGGAGAGTCTTCTTGGAGAGTTGTTGGAGAGGTGGAAATTCTTCCTGAGAAACTGGCATTAATCCGCAAATGGGGCTGCTATGGATCATCCGGACAAAGTGTTTATAAGCAAAGGATATCTTCCGATGAAGATACAATATCTGACGGAAATATGTTTATCGCATCTGTTGTTCTTTTGCGGCTAAAATCTGATGTTTCCATACACTGGAAAAATCCACGCCCATCGTCAGTGCATTATTGCCAACCAATAATGTTTCAGTTTGCAAAGGAATCGACAGAACTCATAAGGGCCACGGCGAAGGACATTGAAGAACAAATAAGCAAGATTAAGCCTACAAAGCAGCAAATTAGAGAATAAAAATATATTCACCTGACCATGGTTGATGGAAAAGTCGTAAATGAACTGACAGGAACAACCTCAGCATTCTCACAGCCGATTTGCAAAAAGATTTAGAAGAACTTCGGTAATTTAAACGATTCTACAAACGAGGTGAATTACGAATATGGAATGTCACCATTACACGCAAGGATAAGGTGCATGGAGTTCTTGCTAAAACTGGCGTATACTCTACCACAATAAGATGAAAATACATCAATTAAGGATAAGGAAAAGATCAGAATACAGGAGGCTTTTTTCAAACAAGTTAGACTAAAAGTAGACTGTCCCAAGTGCGGATACGGTAACTCAAACGATGGAAATACTTCTAGGAGATTTTTTGAAAACGATGAGGCAGTATCTAGAATCACTGGAATTGACAATCAAATCGTGAAAAGATTGGGAACGATCTTCAATGTTTTAAACTGCAAAGAAAATGTTAATTCTACAAAATATTCTCCATATTTTGCATCTCTGCATCTCTTTTAGCAGAAATGTATCCACAAAAGAAGTTGACCCCGACCGTCCATAAAATATCGGCGCAAGGCAAAGATATAATTGAGTACCAGTCTTTGCCATTTGGAGAGCTTCTGAAGAAGCACTCTTAACAAATTTTATAAAAAATAGAGATTGCAGAACACATTCAAAGCATCAAGGGTAAGGCAAAATGAGGACCTCTTCAACATGTTGGCGGCATCTTCCGATCCACTTATTTCTTCCTTGCGGCATGTGAAGTCACGAATAGAGTTAGAAAATAATTATACTTTAGAAATGATTTGTCTTTTAGATATACCCTTCTGTTACGAATTGTGATGAATATTTTACAGAAAATTTAAAAAATAAATTTAAAAAAAAATTATTTTTTTTTTAATTTGTTTGGTAATAATTTTAAAACATAAAACCCTAAAAAAAATAAAAACTATTTAAAAATGTAAAAAATATTTTTTTTTACTTACCATAAAATTGATTTTTATACAAATTTTAACTTTGATAACCCAGAAGTAAGCACCTATAAAGTCTAGCACCCTTTCCAAACACTTATTTCACAAGCTGAACAGTTATCTATCATATGCCGTTTAAATTGTTCAATTATCTCATTCGGTTCAAAAGATATTATTTTTGTAACGAAAAAACTCAAATGGCGCGACTGTGCGGCGCACAGAGGTTCTGGCTCGATTTCCATCTGCCAAAATTCAATAACCTTTGATCCAGTAAACATTTTTAAGTCCTGTAAAAAAACAGATTGTAGCCAAGAAGTCAAGGATTGATTATTGCGATATTTCAACTTTGGAAATCGCACAGTGGTGTACAATTCGAAAAATTTCAAAAACTGATTTCCGAGAAAACCAAAAAATTAAATTTTTTCGTATTATGTATATTTGCTTTATTCGGGTTTTGAAAATATTGATCTCATTTTTCCAATTTCTTGAACTGTATCTCATTCAGTTTTAGAGATATTGCAATCAGTTTTACAAAGCGCGATTGGATGGCTTTAATTTGGCAGCTAAGTTGTGCTTGTATCAAATACAGTTTGATTGTACTTAATATTTCAAAAAGTATTGTTTTTGAAAAAAATTTTGACTTTGGACCAGCATAACTTCTTTGCATCAAAAGCCTACAAAAAATATGATACACAATTCGAAAGGTCCAACTTCTCAGGGTAACGCTTGCTGCCGCCCGTTTGAACACAAAGAACGTAGTGCTAATTTAATAAAATAGAGTCTGATTTTTTAGTGCCGAAAAGTGAACAACTATTCTTTGCTCAACAACTACTAAAAAGGTGATAAAATTCTTTTTCTCATTTTGGTATTTTTGTCGGAGTTCATTTGCCGGAGTTATGGCCCAAACATTCCTTAAAACATAAAATTTTGCATAAAAATCGAGTTACTGCCATTGAATTGCATATATAATTCAGGTCTATGATTTTATACCTAAATACTAACAATACTCAATAAAAGCCTGAAGACTCAGTAACAGGCGAGGACCAATTTTAAGGTCACGGATGTGAATTTTATTAACAATATTTACTAGATAAAAATATATTGAATTTCGGCCGATGGATATCGATTCTAAACCACTGTGCGGGGTGTTTAAATATTCCATTTCATCCCCTTAACTTATGTATACAAGCAGATTGTGACGTTGTACTTTAGCAATGGAATCTATTCACATTTTTTGATCTAAGAGCCCCCTTGAAATCCTTGCCCCAACTGTTTAGGTTAGGTTGTTTAAGGTATTGGTGGCAGTCGATAAACTACTTGTTAGTCCACTGCGTTACGGGTATAACGACGGGTTATCCCCTTCGAAGCTGGGCTATACCCAGTGGTTACCAGGGGTTCGTTATATACGTACCATTTATTTCTTGAGAGAAAGAGTAGAAAACCAGCAGGAATCTGGATATATATAAATTGTATTTCATGCGTAATAATATTCAAGAATAACTTCTTATTCTTTAAACGAGCTTAAGATCTTTTATTTGTTTTGCTTATTTATCTCCAATATTTCTCCAATGTGGAGACGAAATTAACATTTAGTTTCCAATGTGGAGACGAAATATTGGAGATAAATAAGCAAAACAAATAAAAGATCTTAAGCTCGTTTAAAGAATAAGAAGAATTTCAATTGAAGATCGTGGAAAACTTTATATATTCAAGAATAACAATAATATTGCAGTAAATTTCTTTGCGTGTAGCAGCAAGAAGGCGGTGGGGCTCTGTAGTCGTTGGAGACTTGTAGATGATCATGACGATGAATCTGGCAGAGTGTTACCGATGACGGGGGTCGTTGACAGAACCGGTGCTGACTCGTGGGCGTCATCGATGAGTCGTTGCAGTTGTCGTAGTCAAAGTTTCGTGGCAGACGTCGGCACTGCTGCTGCAATGCACCTCAGATAGCAAAGGCTTAATGATGGCTAGGGGAACTTTGTACTCAGACGTTTGGCAAACAGGTAGCGAACCTGTGACTATAAAAAAAAATGGTTTCCCATTACATCCCATGAAGGGACTGGGGAGAACTTCTCACAATCACTGAGCTGTGCGCTTTCCAGTTTTCACTCACTGATTGGGACCTACAGTTTTACACCGATTCCGAACGGTAATTTGAGAAGCTTTTTCATGGCTAGATACTCGATAGTGTCGCCGTCACTATGCGAGGTGACCGCCACCAAAAGAAATTTTAAGGTGGTCAGAGCCGGGTTCGAACCCAGGATCTCATGTACAAGAGCCGCGCACACTAACCATTGCACCACCGACGGCCCTTTTACGAAATTATTATTTTTCGTAACTATACATAATTTGCGTTCCATGTGTATTGGAACTTTTATGTTTGTATTAGTAATTCTTAGAAGTGTTCACATGTTACATTTTGAAACCAATTTACACGCTTTTCCTTGATTCTATTGTTGTGTTAGTGAGTAAAAAAATCATTTTCATTGTCCCTCTTCTTTAACCATTAGACTCGACATTATCATGCATATTGTAGTACTTACATTTTCATGCTACAAACATTGATGTGTGTGTGTGTTTTATGAGAGACTGAGACAGTTTTTTCGCTCCTCTTGTTATTTCCACATCATCGTATGTGATTTGTATTTATTTATTTTGCATTTTCCTTCTTCCGCTTCTAAGTTATTTTGTTCTCTATCTTTCATTTAGTAGGAAACATAGTATTCACACAACATGATTTATGCGAAAATTCAAATTATTTACGCTTTGACTGCAAATTAAGATTAATGGCGCGGTTTTTCTGCTAAGGGGGGAGTATTTGTAGTTATAGAGTTGAATCTTTGCTCTTTGCTAATGATGAAACTGAATGTCACACCCCCTTTCAGGAAATGAGTTTTACTTATTAACACATTTAAACAGACAACTAACACAAAGTTGTATGTTTAATTAAATACAATAATGACAGCACTGACGTGGAAAAATCTGCTGCAGCCGGACTGAAATATGTATTTCTTTCAATTTGTTAGATTTTTTTGTATGGAAAGATTTGTTTGATGTCATACTTGAAACCGTCAAACAATTGTTGATTTAATCAGTATGATACATACGATAACCTTGGTTCTTAGCTGCCCACATAATTCCGCAAACACCACCGGTTATTACCGAGGTAAAAATATACCTCGGTGGTGGAACAAGGATCTGCAAATCCTGAAAAACTCTTGCAGAAAGGTTTTTATAGAGCAAAGTCCACAAGGATCGTGCGAGACTGGAATGTGGTCAAAACAAAGGATCTGCAATTAAGGAAGAAGGATCTGGAAATCCTGAGAAAATCTTGCTGAAAGCTTTGTAATAGAACAAATTCCTCAGAGAGAGAGAGCGAGACTGAGATGTGTACAAAATTACCCTGAAAGAATATAAGAAAGAGTTAAGATCTTCAAAGAAAAGGTCTTGTAGAAATTTCCCGGATGAAATTGAAAGCTCGACTGAGACTTCCAGACTGATCAAAATTCTCTCGACAACTCTCAACTTAGTGGGATATCTGAAGGAGCAAAACGGGTGATGGACAACGTCGAGTGAAGAATTGTAAGACATCCTGTTTAATACACACTTTCCAGGAATCTGGTCTAAGAACATAAGGTAGAACTCACGAAACAACCACGTCATCTCGCAGGCAGCGTGAAATATCGTGACAGAAGAAACACAACAAGAGGAACTGACACAAGATGAACTTTTAAGTCCTATAAATCACCTGTTCCTGTCGTTATTGCACAAGTGTAGTAGAATGGACTAACCAGTACATAAGTTTCAGTCGGGTGAACCGACTTGATCATACCCTCACCCTAAGTCATCCATTGCATGCGAGTTCTGTTAAAAAACGTCCATAATCAAAAGTGACCATATTCAATAGCAGAAATATTATTGAATACCCAAATTAGTTAGTTTCCTTCCCAATATTTATATGCGAGGTACAAAGATGGGTATATCAAGTTGTTGGCAAAATTTTGATCAGTACCAAATTTTATTAAGATCGGTTATGATTTGTTGGAGATATCGAGTCGGCAAAGCGGAAATACGTCCAACTTTTGTATGGGAGGTACGAAACTGGGCGTGGCACAATAGTCAGTTATTAATTCCATAGTAGCTTTTAGCAAACTATTGCCTAGTACCGAATTTTAATAAGATCGGTTGTAGTTTATAAGAATTATCGTGTCGATCAACAGGTCATCCGCCCAACTTTTATATGAGAGGTACCAGAATGGGTGTGGCGAAACAGCTTTTTTTCTATAGGAGAGCTTTATTGGACTAAGTATTGACTTTTCCAAACTTTCATAAAGATTGGTTCGGTTTTGGGGGACTTCCCATGCCGAACATCCAGACGGCCAAACAACTTTTGTGTGGGAGGTACAATGGGCGTGGAAAAATCACCCTTGTTTTAATCGGTGATTGGAGGTACCAGATACCAGAATGGGCGTGACAATCTCGCCCATGTCCTCCAGTTAACTAGGCATTTACAGATTATTAACCGGTGATAGAGTTGAAGCTAATCGCATCTACCAGAAGAAAGATTTGAAAGAAATAAAATTTTGTGCTAAATGTGTCGATTTGTATGGGAGGTACCAAAACGCCCATTTTCAATCCCAAACTCAGTATTCGCAAACAATAATCCCTGACAAAATTTCATTGTGATCTGTGAATATTTACGGCAGTTATCGTGTTGACCAGCCAGCCAGCCAGACAGACAGACAGACGGATATGGCTCAAACATCTTAAAGAGTCCTAAAACGAATTTCGTCCAAAGATACTAAGAGTGTAATATGGCTCCTTCTTTGTGTTACATTTTGGGTGAGGGTATAAAAATGTTGACATCCTGGTAATTGTAACTTTATATGAACTTCATCAGGCTATTTTATATTCCGGTTAGATGGAGAGAACGCAAGGTGATATTCATTTCGAAAGCCGGGAAATCATTGCATATTAGTGCAAAGGAATTTAGAAAAGTCACTCTATTATCTTTTCTTCTGAAGGCGTTGAAGAAGATGATTGATTCATATTTGCGATCACCTATAGGTTCTTCTCACCACAAAAACCGCTTTGCACGCTCAAATGAACTTCATAGAGAAATCTGTTACACTCATGTCACATTTGTCGATATAGAGGACGTTTTTAACACCAGGATCGTGTGTGTCCAGGATCGATAAAATCAAGTCTGTAGACACTTTTTGTTCAGCAGGGAATCATTAATTTGATCTATAAACTACTTACGAGAAGTCGCATAACCTTGTCCCTGGGCCACACGACCTTAACACGAAATGCGAATAGATGACACCCCACGCGGCAAACCTATCTCCACCCCTCTGGAATTAAACACTGAACAGTGTTCTGCTAGAGTTGGCTCAAGCTGATCGCACAGTCGTAGCATAAGCTGACGACCTGTCAATTGCAGTGCGGGGAAAATACCTCGCCATATTCAGAGATGTCCTCCAAAACATATTCAGGAGACTCTCTAAGTGGCCCTCTGGGTGTAAATCCAGAGAAACCCGAGCTAGAAATCTTTAACAGGAAGCTCCTTGAAAAACTACAAATGTTCTAATGGAAGCAGAAGATTCTCTATATTCATCCCTTGTCTCTATGTGCTAGAGAAATTTCCTTAAAGGACACTTAGGGATATTTTTTTATTTTTTTTTTATTTATTTATTTAAAAATATGTAAAACCTAACACAACAAGATTGAATCTTATATATTATAGTGTTAGTGGTAATAATGTTATATTTATTTTGTTTTAAAAATTCATTCGTTAATGATGATAATAATTAAAAATTTTCCCTTTCCTTTTCCCTTTTTCATAAATTTTAATAGACTTTAATAAATTTTAATAGATTTTAATAAATTTTAATAAATTTTAATAGCTCCTTTTAAAATGATGTGCATTGCTTATTACCTCAATATGTGATGGAAGAGTGTTCCAAAAACGTACTGTTGGTATTAAAAATTGTCTTTCAGATCTGGCAGTTTTAAACCTTATTTGAGTAATTGTAGTTCTTCAAATAGACACTTAGGTTCCCTAGTATATATAATCTTATGTAGGAAGGAAAGACTTTTGTACCGTAGATAGTTCGCGAATGTTATATTAAACAATTGATATGAGTATTCAGATATTCGATCATTTCGCTTTTTGTTGAAGACATATCTCGCTATATTATTGTAGGTTACCTTTAACTTTTGCAGGTCAGTGTGATTGCAATTTTCGAACATTTCACTTCCATATAGAAGAGTGGGTATTAGATAAGTCTTTGCCAATAGCATTCGTATTTCCAGTGGCGTGGATGTTTGAACAGCCCATAAGTTGCGAAGCATTCCATAGACTTTGCCTGACGTCGCGTTGATATGATTTGTCCAGGTCAATTCGTCGTTAACAACTTCAATAATCGAAATTATTATTCTGCAGTAGACTTCGTTTTGATAGGAATACATTTAGATTTTGTAGGGTTAATAGAAAGACCATTGTTACATGCCCAAATATTTCTACTTTCGAGGTCAGCATTTATATTGTCAACACACCATTGAAGATTATCCATGTGTGCGCTTGTGTAAATTTGCAGGTCATCAGCTTACATCTGAATGTTGGAGTGACACAATACTTCAGGAAGGTCATTTATGTAAATGCAAAATAGTAATGGACCTAATATAGTGCCTTGAGGTACACCTTTATCTACTTTTAGTGCGTTTGACATAAATTTATTATAAAGTACTGACTGTGTGCGATTTGCCATATACGATCCGATAAGCTTACATGCAGTATTAGAAAAATTAAAAAACTTATCTGGCTTTGTCAACAGTATATCATGGTTGACTGTATCAAATGCTTTACTGTGATCGAGCAATACAAGCAACGAGGCCATATTCTCGCCCATATTAGATCTAATATTTTCTAAAACAGCAGTTAAGGCAGTAATACAACTCCTATTTTGTCTAAACCCCGATTGTTTATGAGACAGCAATTCATTTTCTTTTATATATTCGTTCATTTGACTATACATAATGTTCTCCAATACCTTTGAAAGAAAGGGCAATATCGCTATCGGCCTAAAATCTTTGTTTGGCTTAGGAACTGGAATTATTTTCGCTGCTTTCCAAGCGGTTGGAAAGATAGATTTAGTGAGTATACTGTTAAACATATAGGTTAGGTATGACAAAATCTTCAGTACTATGAGTTTAAGAAAATTAGGATGAAGTTCGTCGATTCCAGTTGCTTTTGACTTTATTTTCAGTATACTTTTCAAAACTTCATGTTGCTCAACACAGCAGAATGAATTCTGAATTTTTTGTATTGCAGTATTCTAAATATGGGTTTGTTTTAACTGAGGATATATTATTTTCCACGAAATATGCATTCAAATTATCCACATCTATATCATCTGTAAGACTACTACCGGATTTATCTATGCCTATCTTACGAATTTCCTTCCACTTCGACTTGCTGTCGATGGCAGTTTTAAATTTACATTGGTAGTATACAGATTTTGCAGTGGTTATAAGTTGTACTACAACTATCTAGGTGTGATTCTCGACAGAAATCTTAATTTCCAGTCAAACACTATGGATAGAATCAGTAGAGCCACAGTGGCCCCACATTCGTGTAAAAGGGTCATCTGAGGACAATGGAGCCTATCCCGAAAATTGTTAACTGAATATATACAGTTGTCTACGTGACACCCACTTCAACCGATGAAAGATACTTCTCCCGTCATATTTCGGACATACAGGGATGAAAGGGACGCATACCAGGATAAAAAAATAAACACTTTCCCATTACATTCCATGAATGGATAGGGGAGAGCTTCTCACAATCGCTGATCTGTGAGGTTTCCAGTTTTCACTTACTGATTGGTATCTACAGGCTTACACCGGTTCCGAACGGTTTTTTGGGGATCGATTTCATTGCTTGTTACTCCATAGTGTCGCCGTCACTAACGAAGGTGGCCGTCATCGAAAGAAATTTAAAGTGATCAGAGCAGGGATCGAACCCACGTTCTCTCGCACAACAGAAGCGCATCAGGATATAGAAGGTATTTCGACTTCTACACTGACGGCTCGAAACTATATGGCAAGGTAGTTTTCGGAGTCCATTTCAAAGAGCTGGGCCCATATTTTACACAAAGGCTACCAGATCATTGTAGGGTCATTCAGGCAGATGAACGGGACGAAATGTCATCACCGTCGGTTGTATCAACATCTATTCTGAAAGAGCCCTGCAATATGTACTCCTGACATCAAGAACTGCCCACAACTGCCGCGTACCTCTTAATGAGATGACTAGCAGTTCAATATTCACCTCATATGGGTGCCGCGTACAGGAACATTCCAGGGAACCACAGAGCAGATGAGATGGCAGTATTAGAAATTACTTTACCTGTTTCCCTAAACATGGAGCATTTGGGTATGCCCCATTCTGCTTGTATGATCATGCTTAAAACCAAAGCTGTAAGACATGGACAAATTGCAGGATCACCAGGCAATTATGGCCAAGTAATAACCTAAATCGTACGCTAAACATGATACCCTTTCCTAGACAAGATACCTCTATATAAGTGCACCCCGGAAACACCGAATCTTTTAGTTGTTTAGATGCAAATATAGCGTGTTTGTAGCTTGTCGCAAATATAGCATACTTGCGTCCAAACATATTGTGTTTGGTATTCACTACTACATGTTGGAGACATTAACTATTATTATTACAATTTTCAAAATGTCAACAAATTATATTCAAATTTTCCAAAACTAAAAATTGCATCTCGTTTTTACTTCAAGTGCATTGCGGGATGTTAAGGAGTTAGTTGTGTTTCTAAAATTGTATACGTGTATTCTACTTGACCCATAGGACGGTTTTTTTTTGCTATCCATTTTGTGTACCTTTTTTTCGGCCCGGCCTATTATACACATAATACATCCAACAGCAACTATGGAAAACAAAAAATTAAGAACAATTTAAGAATTTGAGACACAAAAACTGCATAGAACAATAGAAAGGCACTTGAAACTTGTTACAGAGGGGGAAACTAACAGGGAAAATGCTCACTGATTTCACTTTCTTGTTTTTATTAACATACTCGACAGTACTCAATCCTAGATGCTGGAAAAGCGGCGCCTGTAACATTATGCAGCAATCATGTATATGTTTTGAGCATTCATGTACTTACGATGAAGCATTGTTTTCATGAATAGATGATTGTTTTCATGAAATGATGATGCCTTTTTGTTTCTTTGTTGTCTGTCACATTTTTTGTTTTTAGCAGGTTTCAACAAACATATATTAAAACATATTATTTATTGCATCTCCAAAATGTAATATTGAATAGCAAAGACAATGTATTTGGACACAAGTATACTATATTTGGGACAAGCTTTAAAGACGTTTTTTTAGTTAATGTATTAGAAATTCATACTACAAGGTGTTTCAAAAGAAGTCATCCGATGTTGTTTGGCTGTCTTTTTTTCTAAATGAAAAACTTCGATTCCGTTTTTTGATTATGTTTATTTGAACCTTTAGAATTTTATTGGTTAAGTTGAGAAGATGATATCGGTTAAATGGGCGTTGTCACAATTGATTACCATACGGACTCGTTTTATGGCATTTTTCATCACTTCGGGCGATAAATTCGCGCACTAGTGTGGAATGTTGACCTTGAGGGCTTCCAGGGTCTCGGGCTTGTTCACGTAAACACGGGACTTCAAAAAACCCCACAAAAAAAGTCTGGAACGGCTAAATCGGGCGATCTTGCGGGCCAATGCAAATCGCCAAAGCGAGAGATGAGGCGACCCGGGAACGCCGCCTCAGAATATCGGTTGCGGCTCGCGCAGTGTGTGCCGTTGCTCCGTCCTGTTGGAACCACATGTCCTCCAGTCCTAATTTGTCGAATTGCGGCAGAAAAAACTCGGTTAACATGGCCATATAGCGCGCACCGTCCACTATTGCCGTTTGACCAGCGGCGTTCTCGAAAAAAAATGGCCCCATGACTCCTCCAGCGTGAACAGCGCACCATGCAGTCACTTTGGGCGGGTGTAACGGCTCCTCGTGCATCACTCGTGGATTTTCGGTGCCCCAGACGCGATAATTTTGCTTGTTCATTATGATTTTGGTGGAAAAATCGTCCACTTCGTAATGCACGGACTGGACTTTGTATGGGAACATGCGCAGGTCTTTGACCAAAATTCGCCATAGGGACGACCGGCTGATGGCTAATTGCGGGGCACGGCGTCTGGTCGATGTTTCCGGCGACAGCTCGACAGCGGCGATATTCTCGGCAGAACGGGCGCTCCGGGGCCGGCCACTCCTGGCAACGTCTCGTGTGGTCCCATACTCTTCAAGGTTAGTGGCCAAACGGCGCAGTGTGTGCGCAGTCGGTGTCGGACGGCCGGGGAATCGGCGACGGTATTTGCGCTTCGCCAACACCACAGACGAATTGTTACGCAAAAACATAGACGCGATTATTCCGCGTTCTTGGGGAGTGTATCGCTCCATGGCTTGTTTACTTGTATTCTACATCTGTTTAGTCCACAAATGTCAAAACAGATTTGACATTGGCAGTAATTTGCAAAAATAAGAGCATCTTCCAATAGGGTGGTCACTTTTGAAACACCCTGTACAAGCTGACAAGGTCAGGAGCATTTTTCTCATTGAAAAATGGTTGGTTTTTGTTGGAAATAACAGACAATTCAATTATGCACACAAGTTCGTCATCAAATGCCTAACTACTGTACCTGACGTTATATTTGCAACCAAACAACAAGAAAATACAGAAAAATGTTTGCCAAATTTTAAATCACTGTTTCTAAATTCTATGACACATGAGTACCTCAAGACGGGATTATAAAATCTCAATAGTGATATGGTTCGGTTAGTATCTAAACTAGGTATCGGTTTAAATTTTAATTAAAAGAGACTAAAATTCTAAATTAATATTTCTTATGGGAAATTATAAAAAAATAAAACTTCAACCAAATTTCTTTATATTAAGCAAATTTATATCCCAAATCCCAATAATTTTAATTATAATTCAAATTTTAAAATTTATAGCTAATCCCAAAAGTGTCTGTTAACAAATGAAAGCAATCAAAACAAATATTTAAGACAAAGTGACGACAGGTAGTTAGAGAGAAATGTTACAGAGTTTATAATAATTAAGATAATTTTTGTAAAATGTAATACCTGTAGCTAATAAGGGTATGAACAGAGTTATGGGCCACAATTAGCTATTCATTATTTTACAATTTTAATACACAATTATAACGAAGGAATTCTATATTTGAAATTAATATTATAATTAAAGAACGTGTCACTCAACTGTTACAACATTCAAAATTGTTATGAAATTAATCAGTTATTCAATTGGGCAAATATTGATATGTAAATATTAAATGTATATTAATTATTTACAATTGTACTTGCTGTTAAATATGAAGTGATATTCAATACTTACTAATAACCCAGTGAACATATTTGGAAAGAGTACGAAGCATTTTCGGAAGTCAAACCAACTAGTAGTTTACGACCCACTTAGACTTTTTCGATCATTTTGTGTACCATTTACTTTGCTGCAAGCGCCCCACCAAACTTTTATATGAAAATTATCCCAGGAATCTTTTGAAATTGGATCCAATTGTATGCATCCTCCTGATAGATTGTGATAAGCAGGTTTATTCTATAGTGTCGCATACCTATCAGTCAAAAATATACCCATCTTAACTGGCACAAGCACTGAGACCCATGAGCTACGTAGAGACGAAAGGATCCCTGCACTAGTCATATTCAATTTCGACCAGATTAGTCTTGTGCGTACACAGTCTGCACGACTTACCCACTTTTTCTGAATCATCATATTACAGCGCACAATCATCACAGCTTCTCAAACCCCCCTTTGAAACCCTAAAAACCCTTTTAGCGATTGAAAGCTTCGTTTCCGATATATTACGTTTTTCCGAAATCGAAAATTTTATTTATTTTGTTGTCCTACTTTTGATGCATTTCATGTTCTACTAAATACATTTTTATTACTTCGTAATACCTTTTGCGTACTTTTTGGTTTATTTAGAGTACTATTTTATTACCTTTTTTTGATTCACTTTTTGCGCATTTGATGTTTATGTACTTTCTCGATACACTTTGTGTACTTTTTTTGGTACAATTTATGTAGGCGTTGGTACATTTCATGTACTTTTCTGGTATATTTTTATACATTTTATATAATGTTCGGTACTATTTTGTGTCCAATGCATGATGGCAACTGAAAGGCAGACGAATACAAATCTACCGTCAGCCACTACTCGTATAAGCCGCGCACACTCTCCACTCTCTTCGACTAACAGTGCCACCACAGCCTGCAGTGCAAAAAAGCAAATTACCACGCTCCACCCTGTACCACAACTTTGAAAATAATGTTCCGATCATTCTGAAAAGTATTAATATTTGTAGAAGAGGGGTCACGCTTTCAGTATATTGCATTCAGAAGCACCCTGCGTTAACACATGTTGTGCTACAGGGTGTCAAATTTACCACGTTGGTGCTGTTGAAACTTTCAAATCAAACTTTCAAATTTGTCACTTTCGATGCTTAACAAACATTTCGCCCGGGGGTTTTAAATTTTTCGTTTAATTTTTATTGTAGACTGAGATGTTCTTAAATACACGCGGAAAAAGAAAGAGATCCAACTAATAAATGAGCTCAGGAGAGCTTATTATTTAAAAAAAAAGTCGTATTTTCATAGAAGATTTGTTTGGGATTAAAATCTTAATGGTTTTTTTACAATTTAGAAAAACACTCAACTTTATTTAATTGATCGTGCATTGGTCTATAACATACAAAAATAAATAGTAAGATACCATTAATATGTACTTATATACTATAAATCAAATTTTGGAACAAAAATTCCAATCTTATTTATTTTGAGTTTTTTTCGTGTTTTATATCTAAGTGCAAATTAAATCGAAAATACTACTAAAAAAAAAACAGCAGACAGTTGTCCGAGGCCTTCAGCCACGGACTGTCCCTGCAGGCTGTGTCAGAGACACGGCCATTAAGTTTAACGTAGAATACGCCATCCGATAAGACAGAAAACATATATAACAATAAATGATAAATAACAGAAGCAAATGAATTTATTTATTTGATAGTTACTTTTGATAATATACATAAGCTTATGCTAGGAAAAATAGGATAAATATGTTTTTAAATTAAAAGAGAAAGGATAAATGATAAATAACAGTAAATATACGAAATTCCAATATTTCATCAATCAAAACAACAGCCGAAGGTTTGTGTCCACACTGAAACAGCAGCATAGTTTGTGTTCACGCTACAAACTCAAACACTCAACCAAACACCACACATATGTTTGAGTGTATGTGTTTAAACAATTTTCATTTGAGAAATTTAAATATTAGGAAGATATCAACCAATATGAAATGTATATCAAACGAAAGATAACATCTTCATTTACCTACAAAAAAAATTTTTAAAAAAGTTATCTCGCCTTTTCCTCCTAATCAATGAAATAAAGATTACAACAATAACTATCTGACATGACTCCCTATACCGTAAGGTAAGACGCATAGAATAATACATACGTAGATAAACTTATTCTCTCATCTGACGTTTCATTTCACACTCTTCATCGTAGGTTTGTGGAAATGAGAGCAATTAAATTTAAAATTATCTTACACCAGGTGGAGTTACAAAATATGTTCACTTAACCTTTTCCTGTCGTTTTGGTGTAGAACTGAAAAATTTAAATATATTTTGCAATTTTTTGTTGACTTTTATCGTTGGTATACATTTGTATTGTATTTAACACAACTAGTTTGTCACAAAAACACAAAATTCGGTTGTTGTTCCTTTGTGGATCGCTGTATACTATTGCCACCATCTGGTATTATTGAACCAATATTTTCCACCATCCAATGTTTACTTTCCATCGTACCTATGACGTTTTATTTATTGAGCGAATAAAAGCTTCTATGGTATGTATTATTCTATGGTAAGACGTATTCTACGTCAAAATAGCGCATAAGTCATACAATTCGTTCCATGAGTTCTCTATACTATGCAATACTCTTTGGCGATCACGACCTGCTTGTTTGTTCGCTGCCGCTACATCAATACCATCATACTTATTTTCAGGTAAAGGCTATTGTTGTACAACAACCACGTATGTTATGCTAACGCTGTGTGTTGTTGGCATGTGTTCACTTTGATAGATTCCCGTGCGTATATATGTTAGCACATCAAAAAAAAACACACATATGCACTAGGATTCAACTGCTGGTAGGGGACTATAAGTACCATACTTTGACGTTCTCGTAATCAGCTCTTCAAAACATATCTTTTATCGCCCTGATGCGTATCAGTGGGCCCCAAATCAGCTGTTTGTCGCCTAGTGATGGTACGAAAGCGGTGGCTTAAGTTACAGGAATTGGATGTTATTGTTCTTAAGCAGGAATTTCACAATATTTTAAAAAAAATGGTTTCACGTTACATCCCATGAAGGGATCTCATAAACCAGTGTTCTGTGCGCATTCTAGATTTACACTCGTTAATATTTAATAATATTAATTTCTTGTATTGGGTCGTAAGTTTTAAAATCTTTACCAAATTTTAAAAATTCTTCTCCGGCCTCATTATGGTATGTACTGGGCATTAGGGTAGTCAAACGATTAATCGTTAAACGGTTAACCGGAAAATTTAGAAACATTATTCGATTGGATAATTGAAAAAACCCAAATTCCGAATAACGAATAAACCTATTAATGTTATACGATTAATCGGTTAATCGAAATTGCATTGCGAAACACATTCATTGTATCAGCTGTTTTTTTTTTTTTTGGAACGAAGTTCCTTATTGCACATTGCGGGATGGGGGCTAAATGAAAAAATGTTAACCCTTTCGGGACTACTGGGACAATACGTCCCACCAATTTTTAAACTTCCGTATTTTCTCTATTTTCAACGCAATTGCTTATGTTAATAGTCCCGAAAACAGATTTAAGTGTCTTTTATGAAATGTAAACAAAAACATAACGGTTCATATCAGCGTACTCACACCAGCTGACAATAAATTCCACAACATAGGTGAAAGCCAATTCGGTAATTGGCTGAAAGCTCTTGCTAAAGAATCGTAATTTCACAGAACTGTATTGTTTTGTATAAGAAAAATGTTTGTTTGTTTTACTTACTTGTTTGGTGGTGTTTTGTGACAACGAAAGGTAAGTTATAGCTGATTTCGTAAAATTGGGATATGTAGTCCCAATACGTTTTTTACGTGGGATTAATTGTCCCAATACGTTTTTTAAATGGGATTTATTGTCCCAATTCATATTTTAGATGGCAAAAACGAAGCTATCTCTTGAGGATCTTGAGCGTATTGTATGCGAAGAGTCGGATTCTGATGTTGATTTTGAGGATTCTGGAAGTGAATATTTGAGTGAGAGCTCCGATGACACCGAATCTGCCACAGAAACTGACGATAATCTCAATGTGCCCTGTGAACACGACGGAAAAGATGACGAGCCACAGACATTAGTCCAGTGGGTAAATTTTACACCCGATGGCCGCCAGGACTTCAATCCAAGATACGAATTCCCGACTGAACGAGATTGCAAAATACTTCTTGATCTTCCTGACGAGTGCAATGAGTATAAGGTGTTTTCCAAGATATTTCCCTACAGCTTGTGCATTCGAATTGCTGAATGCACTAATCAGCGTCTGATAACTTTGAACCGTCGCGCGCAATCAAAGCGAAACTTAACAGATCCGAATGAAATCCTGGTATTTCTGGGCGTTTCATTGATTATGCATTATAACAAGGTGCCATCTCTGAAGGACTATTGGAGCAAAAATCCATCAATGGGTAATTCTGTTATAACAAACTCTATATCACGAGATCGCTTTTTATTACTGGCATCAAAGCTATATTTCAATGATTGTGAAAAGCCCGCTGACGTTTGCAAAGACTATCACATCTCCGACGTTGTGAGCTGTCTAAAGTACACATTTGCAGCTGCTCGTAGTGAGACTTGTTTCCAGTCTATTGACGATTGCATGGTCAAATTCAAAGGCAGATCGAGTATGAAGCCATATATGCCCATGAAACCAGTAAAACATGGAATAAAAATTTGGATGCGGTGTGGCTCGAAGATAGGATACAGTTACGACTTGAACGTTTATACTGGAAAGGAACAAAATGCTGTACAGTCCAACATCACCACTCTTGGAGAAAGGGTCGTATCAAATTTGGTTTCTTCTATTCGCGAGAAAGATGTGTATGTTTGGCCTTTGATCGCTTCTTTACTTCAATAAATTTATTGGAAACAATTGAATTTCCCGCACTTGGAACATACATGCAAAACAGAAAAAATACACCTAAATTTATCGGAAAGTTGAACAGAGGAGAAAGCCAACTTCAAACTAAATCTAGTGGTATTTTGGCTGCTCGATGGATGGATTCAAAAGAAGTTCTTTTAGCTTCTAATTGTCATGCGCCATCGCTTGTAGACATTGAAAGAAAGTAAAAAGACGGATCGAAGAAGAAAATCAAGTGTCCCAAAAGTATTAGCGACTATAACATTTATATGGGAGGAGTCGACCTAGCCGACCAGAAAACCACTGTTTATGACTTTAACCGCAAGTCTCAAAAATGGTGGAAGAAAGTTTTCTACAAACGACTAATGGTTTGCGTGGTAAATTCGTGGATTGTGTATACCGAATATAGGAAACAAAAAACATCGTTGAAAGACTTCCTGGTCCCTCTAGCTGAAGGTATGATTTCCGAAGGAAACAAAAGACGAGAGAAACTGCCACGTCGACAAGGGGGAAGAACACCCAAGCGTCCAAAAACTGACAGCCTCAATGTTGGAGATCATTTGCCAGTTGAGCAAGAAAAACGCTGTCGCTGCGTTCGCTGTACTTCACGTGGTATCGAGAAGCGCACAAAGATGATATGCTCAGGCTGCAACAACGCTTTGTGCTACCAATGTTTTGGACCATTCCACAAATCAAATTCCTAATTATATTTTATAAAACAATAAATACAACAAATAAATATGAATTTTTATTGAAATGTACTAAAATTGTAATACTTTGGTTTTTTTTTCTTATGTTTATAACTGGGATTATATATCCCACGTAAAATGCTTATTGGGATCATATGTCCCAAGAAAAATGATTATTGCGATTATATGTCCCAGGATAAAAGGACGATTTCAGGATTTCTGAGTATGCGGAACATATAATGTTAGACATGTCTGTTAGAATATGGAAAAATTTCCACCAAAAATATCACTGTTTTCGAAATAAAACTCCGTCCCGAAAGTAAAGTAATTTTTTAAATAAGTACGTTTTCTTAAAAAAGTACATTATCTTACAACAAATTGCCTTTTCTTAAAAAACTAGCTTTTCTTTAAAGAGTACCATTTTTGTAAAACAAAATAACTTTTCTTGAAATAAGTATCTACTCTTAAAAATTTGCCTGTCCTTTCGCAAAAAAGGAGCTTTTCTTCAAAAAAAAATACATTCTCTTACAAAAAATATCTTTTCTTACAAAAATGTCTTTTCTTAAAAGTACCCTTTCTTAAAAATAAAATAAAATTGATAAGTAGCCTTCCTGAAAATAAATAAATTTTTTTAAAAAAAATAACCTTATCCTAAAAAGAGTAAAAACTTCTTTAAAAAGTACCTGTTCTTAAAAAAAGTATTTGTTTGTAAAAAAAATCATACTCCTAGGTTTTTTCTTATATAAAAACATTAGCTTTTAATGAAAGAAGTACCTCTCATCAAAGAAAGGACCTTATCGGGAAAATATAATACATATTCTTACAAAAAGGACCTAAAGTATAGGTTTTTTTTTTTTGAAAAATACATTAAATAAATAACAAATTTCTCAAAAAAAGTTTATCATTTTACAAAAAGTATATTTTCTTAAAGATCCATTTAAATTACAGTATTTTTCAAGAGGCGCCTTAGGCGTGTTGGAGCTAACTAGCTTGGACATAATATATAGCGAAAGGAACTTCGTTCCAACCGGGTGTCCCCTGACACCTCATTTAATTTCTTGTTTATAGTTGAATAAAAAAAACGTTTACTTCTTTCACACAATCAGAGATGCGAGGCGTGTCGGCTCAAGAAGGAGTTTAGCCGCCATTAATTTAGTATAATATTACGGCTCCACTACCGGTTTTAACTCAGCCCCCGATATTGCACAGCACCACAAATAGTGCGCTGTATAGGATTTTCACTTTCCGCGACATTGTCAGTGAAAAGGAAACTATTTATCAAGTTCCTAAAACAAGTCGATTACAACACATCCTAAATATTATAGAATTCAAGTTAAAATTTCGAATTTGGAGATCGTATTCGAATATTTTCAAATAAAACAGCAATGATGAACGTTTGGGATACATCGGCCAACGCAAAATTTGGCTCATCCATTTCAAAATGTACGGGCTTGCGCATTTTAGGTGTTATTTTATATACACATGAAAATTCTTTCTTTACAGTAGATTTTTAAGAATATTTGAAAATTGGTTTATTTTGATCCTGTTAAAAGTTTAAGAGGCATCACCCATCTCTGAATCGACAAAAAAATTTAAAAATTAAGGTTTTTTCTCATTTTTCTCCAATAATGTATCTACATACAAAATACATTCAATTCGGACACAAGTGATTTTTAGTCTGTACGCCTGAAAGAAAAGTACATCCAACGATCGCCGGATTTCTGAAAATAATTATTTTCTAATAAAATGTTGGTAGATGTTTTTGCAAGCCTGATCCAAGGTTTTATTCACTGATACGTATCGAAATTTGTTAATAAACCACAACAAAAATCTCAAATAGTTGACTGCTTCCGTAGAAAACGCTTTAGAAAACGATTTCAATAAAATTTTTATACCAATGACTTTATAAACTGTACAAAATGTACTTTACAGTTTCTTGCTTTTTTTAAATTAAAATAAATTTACAAAAAATATACGAAAAGGGTATTTTGGGTTTTTACTCGATTACCCGAACAGTATTGAAATTTTATTCGCTTAACTAGTGAAGAAAAAACCATGATTAATTACTCGAGCGGTTAACCGGCCAAAGTAAAATCTCGAATAATTGAATGCCCTACTGGGCATACAAGTAAGCATTTCCCCTTGATCTGAATTTCAGGCTTTAATCTCTAGAATTTCTGTAATTTCTCTCTTCATTTCTACACTCCGCTTGTAAACTAAAATGTTTGCTGGGTATAGCTTTCAATATGAGCATTCATCTTTCCCTAAATGGCAGAAATTTTAAAAGCTATTAATAAAATATAAACTAAGTATTGCTACACCAACTCTGTCTGTTTATCAAACTTGAAAAAAAAACTGCAACTACACAAGACTTAATTGTAGAAGTCTCTATTTATTTGACTTCTGCCACATTTTATGTATAGACAAATTAAAACTATCCATAAACCAAAAACAACTCACAGATTTTGTTAAGCCTTTGAGATTTACCAGTGATTGCCATCTCTCTATCTTTCTCTTGATGTCTTAAATGTCCTTCAAACAATTTAAAAATGTCTATCATTTTCAATGTTCATGTCTGGCTGTGAATGTATGTAGTATGTACATACGTACACTTATAAATTTACATAGATTATTTGATTACCTACGAGTCGAAACTCCATTATTGTAATGAAAATAATATTTATGTAACGAAAGTTGTGTTTTACATAAATATTATATTGAAGTTTATATACACAATTAAACAAAGAGAGCGAACAAATGAAAACAAATACCACCACATTAGTCTTCGTTGCAGGCGTATGTGTGTCCAAAACAACTGCACGTATAAATACATATGTACTGTGCACTGACATTCAAATATTTTACAGGTCCTTTTATTATTACTCTTGGGTCGAATTTTAATTAAATCTTAATAAATTGCATATGTAATAAATTTGCTGCAAATGTTGGCATATGCCTGGGTGTGTGTGCGTGTGTATACTTATGAATTGTATGCGTGTATTGGTAAAAGTTTTAGGTTTACAAGGATTTTTTGTTATGGATTTATTGCTGTCATTGGAAGTATTTCTTGAGGGAATAGTAACGTGATGTAGTTAGAATATAGGATGCCATAGCGTCTTAGCAACATTTTGCGATTAAAATTACTCATACGTAATGCAAAATCTCAATGGGCTTTCATCATTTTACAAATTCCCTGTGGCATGAGTAATTTGTGCAACAGATATCACAAGAATTTGCTTATAAATGGCGTAATACTGATGTAAGGAGCAGAACCATCTGTAAGGTGGCATTAGATTGCTCATAATTTAGTGGAAAATTCCACGAAATATGAGCCAGTAAAGTATTTTTTGAATTGTTTGCACAATTGGCCTTAGGGTGACACGAGGTAAAATTTTTTCAACGAATTCGTTAGATTGAAATTTGCACTAAACTCTATAGCTCAACCCTCTACATCTTGATGACTGTAAACACAAAAAAAAATATATTTCCCTACAAACGAAATTTTGGAAAACTATACTAGCCTAGAATTTTTTGAATTTTAAATGCAAATATATGGGTCGAACCCAGACACCATGTTTGCAAGTCCGCTCGAATTTCCACCGATATATCGCAGTCATTGCGCAAAGATAAACAATACATTAAAGCGTAGCATACACGATACATCAGCACCGTCAATCACAACGAAATATGAAAATGATTTTGATATTAGCTTTGATTGATTACGGGAAGGTCTAACTCTTTTTAAACGAGGGTACTCATAGCACCCTGCCAACCTTTGCAGTATTGATTCCAAGTGTATTTGGGTAAAAAAAAATGTTGGTCAATATGTGGCTCAAACGACATGTCATGACGAGCGTAAACTGTAAAATATATTTTCCATATTTTGACAGAGTATTTTTTCACGGCAGTATTTAGAAATCAACAACAATGAGAAGTACGCAAACAATCAGACAAAATATGCTTGATCAAGACTTCAAAAGATATATATTGTTACGAATTTCCTTATTCGTCCTTTTTGCGTTGTTTTATTTCCAATATTAAAACAAGGTTCGTTTTAAATTACGATAATTACAACGGTTTAACTTCCTTTTATTTTACTTATATAGTACAACAGTTTACTTTATTTATAACACTTTAACAAGTCTTATATTTTACTATCGATTCGAGGTTCCTTACTTTACGGGGTTTAAAGACAAACTGAACTCTCCATTCCAAAGACCTCCGCTATTTATACCTACTCACCATACTCAAATGAAGGTAAATCTAGCGAATTCAAGAACCTTCTAGACGTTGTTGTTGTTGCTTATCGTTGTAGAAAAATCTCGAATGGCGGAGAATTATCTTTACTGAGGTGAATTCATGCTACTGGTTTAGCGAGCTGGTACGTTGTTACAATGCATACTTTCAGGCGCAGCACTAACCGTCTGTTATTTACATACCGTTAGTAGAGTCAGTAACAGCAAGCGAAAGCTTTTACTTATTCCTAACACTGCCCCCCACTTAAGCCTGTTCGTCTCGAGCAGGCTCAACCCCTCCGTTTTCCATACAGGGCTAGTCTTTCCAAATGCACGACTTTCATTTTAGCCCTTGGACTTTGGCTTTTCTGGATTCTATAAACCACGTCATTTATTCGTATGACAACCTTGTAAGGGCCTTCCCAGTGAGTCTGAAGTTTTGGAGATAAACCCTTCTTGCGCTGTGGGTTGAACAGTAAAACTAGCTGGCCTTCATGAAATCCTTCTGAATTTGCCGCTCGGTCGTATCTGGCTTTAATTTTGTTACTGACCATCTTTAATTTGTTGCGCACAAATTCATGGAGATCATTAAGATCCCCCGTATCATGGTGATTGACATCACTGTTCGCAGGGTCAGACGCTGGTATGGTACCGAACTCCAAATCTACAGGCAGCTTCAGCTCATTTCGGAATATTACTTTAGCGGGTGTTCGCGAAGTGGAGTCATGGGTGGCCGTCCTATATGCCAAAAGGAACTTCGGTATGTGTTCGTCCCAATCTTATTGATCTGCGCTGACTATTTTTCTTAGGTATTCTTCAAGAGTTCGGTTGATCCAGTTTACTCAACTCCGTTTTTAGTTGTTTAACTTTGAGTTCTTCAAACTTCATCGTTGTCCTTAATTCGTAATCCAACTTCTAACACCAATGTTACGAATTTCCTTATTCGTCCTTTTTGCGTTGTTTTATTCCCAATAATAAAACAAGGTTCGTTTTAAATTACGATAATTACAACGGTTTAACTTCCTTTTATTTTACTTATATAGTACAACAGTTTAATTTATTTATAACACTTTAACAAGTCTTATATTTTACTATCGATTCGCGTTGCTTACTTTACGGGGTTTAACCACAAACTGAACTCTCCATTCCAAAGACCTCCGCTATTTAACCCAACTCAACATACTCAACTGAAGGTATATCTAGCGAATTCAAGAACCTTCTAGACGTTGTTGTTGGTTATCTTTGTAGAACAATCTCAAATGGCGGAGAATTATCTTTACTGAGGTGAATTCATGCTACTGGTTTAGCGAGCTGGTACGTTGTTATAATGCATGCTTTCAGGCGCAGCACTAACCACCTGTTATTTACATACCGTTAGTGGAGTCATTAACAGCAAGCAAAAGCTTTTATTTATTCGTAACAATATATATATATATATATTCCTTTTGTTCCCTTTTGTTCCTATAAGGAGCATAGGTCCTCAACGATTGCGTTCCATTCTTTTTTGCCTGATCCGAGAGGTTTCATCTCGTTCCATGATTTGATTGTCTTCAGAGGTTGTCAGAACCGACTTTAGAGATTGCCACAACCGACTTTAGAGATTGTAACAACCGACATAAGAAGTTCTCACAACCGACTTTAGAAGTTATATCAACCTACTTTAGAGGATTTCCCAACCGACTTACAGGATGTCACTCCCGACTTTAAAGATTGTCACATCCGACTTTAGAGGATGTAACAACCGACTTCAGAGGTTGTAACAACCGACTTTAGAGGTCGCCACTACCGAATTCAGAGGTTGTCAGAACCGACTTTGGAGATTGTCACAACTGACTTCAGAGATTGTAACAACCGACATAAGAGGTTCTCACAACCGACTTTAGAAGTTATATCAACCTACTTTAGAGGTATTCCCAACCGACTTACAGCTTGTCACTCCCGACTTTAAAGATTGTCACATCCGACTTTAGAGGATGTAACAACCGACTTCAGAGGTTGTAACAACCGACTTTAGAGGTCGTCACTACCGATTTCAAAGGTTGTCAGAGCCGACTTTAGAGATTGTCACAACTGACTACAGAGGTTGTTATAACCGACTTTAGAGGTCGTCACTAACGAAGTCAAAGGTTGTCAGAGCCGACTTTAGAGATTGTCACAACTGACTACAGAGGTTGTTATAACCGACTTTAGAGGTCGATCCTACCGAATTAAGGGGTTGTCAGAACCGACTTTAGAGGTTGTCACAACCGACTTCAGAGGTTGTAACAACCGACTTTAGAGGTCGTCACTACAGAATTCAGAGGATGTCAGAACCGACTTTGAAGGTTGTCACAAACGTCTATAGATGTTGTAACAGCCTACTTTAGGGGTTGTAACAACTGACTTTAGAGGTTATAACAACCGGCTTTAGAGGTCGTCACCATCGAATTCAGGGGTTGTCAGAACCGATTTTAGAGGATGTCACAACCGACTTCAGAGGTTCTCACATCGAGTTTGAGGTTGACATAACCGACGTTAAAGGTTGTTACAACCGACTCCATAGGTTCGACCAGTCGACTTTAGAGGTTGTCGCAACCGACTTAAAATTTGTATAACCTACATAAGAGGCTGGCACAACCGGCATTAGAGACGGTCACGCCCAATATTAGACATTGCCTAGCTTTATTATACATCCATCCATAAACGAGATTCTCCATAGCATCATTTTTCGACTTACTACAATTGTTGTTGTATTTTGAGGACCCATATTAAAATATTACAGTACGTATACTTTGAACTATATTCAGTATAGACAAAGACATATGTAGCTATATAACAAATCTACCTGATAACGAACTTAAGGCGTCATTTAAGGTAAATACTAGATTTTTTACAATTTAACTAAAGAATCCATTCAAAATTGTCCTCCGATTTACAAAACTAAATATTTCAAAAATTCCTTTTGTCACTTCTCTATATTAACTCGAACAAAATTCTCGTAATTTTCGGTTAATTCGATTTTCATAAATTCCGTTTTAACGCATTCAGAAATTTAAGCACAACCGCAAAAATATTCTGAGCCTCAAGTTCAATGTCTCGCCTATGAAAATCATATAATAGTTATGAGTATTAACAATTTGCATCATTCTAACCCCGCGTGCGTAGCAATAGAAATTTCATTCATTTACATCTTTGAGACCATTAACAAGACAACCAGAATTCTTGACAGCCAGCGGAGCGAGCGACCATTCATTTTTCATAACATCCAAGCAACCATCCATCCATCCATCCAACCAACCAGCCAACCCAACAGCCGTCTATCGTAGCAATTGTGTTCTTTTCCCTAGCTAGGCATTTTACATTCCCTCCACCCTCGTCAAGGGCCATGTGCTTACGACCGACCTTTCGCTTCGCATAATAGCCAAAGATTAATGATTGAAAATTACGAAAAGCATTTAGTAGCATTTTAACACTAGACACCTCCTGTAGTGAAACCATTGCACGACCACAGCATATCCCGTTCCGATCCTTGGGAATTTTTACAAAATGGTTATAGTGGAGGAGGAAAAGCAGAAGACCAAAATGTTTACACGAAAATGGCTGAAATGCCTGTAGACGCACACAATGGCTAGACTTGAAATGGGACTAGCATTAAAGTACCATCCTCGCCTGGTTTAGTTTGGTCTTGTCTATCTAAAGGAAATCAATTTTTAACCGAAAATACCAAAATTTTTCGTTACGTTTTTTGATAAATGTTTCTTAATATTTGAAACGAATTTGTACGAGTAATAAAATGTTTAGGCAACAACCACAAATAAAATGAAACACCATTAAGGATACACAAATTGTATTGAACACAAATCCATATAAAGCCACACAAACACACACGCAGACACAACTACACACAAGGCTTGCCAGGTAAAATGCTGCTGACCCAAATGAGAACGAATACATGTTTGAATATGAGAGATTGGGCTTCCATCCCACAAATTTTCATTAAAGACGAGAGAGATTTTTGTTACGTACCACTTGATTAACAATCTCAATATTAAATTTAAGGGAGTTTAGAAGAAAAATCTGTGAAAATTATCCTTAAAAAACAGGCTCTTTGAAAACGTAATAAATGTTCAGGCTAAGAACCACAAAAGCAATTTAAGACACCTTAGCATTGTGGTAATCTGGTCATCAACAATTTTAATGCCCTTTAGTACTACAATTGGCAGTGGCAGAGAATGTTGGATTTCAATCCAGATTTTTGTAAGGAAATTTCGAACAAAATGTTTCATAGGTAGTTCACGCATTCCAGATGACCACAGATTATAATAAATTTAATACGAATTGATTTCGTGAGATTAACAAAAGATTAAATATATAGAGGCATATTAAAATATTTGGAAAATGTTATATATTTATTATCTCAAATGGGCAGAGGAAACTTAATTAATTTTGTTAATGTTCTCGAAGATATTTCATAAATAATCTTAGCTCATTTGCCAGGAATGGGTTTATACCAGGTGTCGCAAACGCAAGCTCCTTCACTCGCCCCGAGCTGTTAATCATTAGTTGTAAGATGTAATACATACGTCTCGAAAGCACGAGCCAAAAAAGAAAACAAAAACTCCATCCAGGGTAGATTATTTATCAGATAGTTACCAATTTCAAAGAACAAAGAACTAGGAACCAAATTGATCACGTGGTAATTGATGGAAGGCACTCATCCAGTGTAATGGACGTACGAGTGATCAGAGGAGCTAACATCGATTCTGATCACTACCTGGTAGCAGCAAAGGTTCGCACAAGATTAAGTAGAGCGAAAATCGTACGAAACCAGACGCAGAGGAAGCTGGACATCGGAAAGCTGCAATTACCAGAGGTAGCCACAGCC
This sequence comes from Phaonia tiefii, assembly GCA_963931995.1. Lineage (NCBI taxonomy): Eukaryota > Metazoa > Arthropoda > Insecta > Diptera > Muscidae > Phaonia > Phaonia tiefii. The sequence continues at coordinate 229,587,341 of OZ008368.1, read as the reverse complement.
TACTCAAGGAAGCTCTCGCAACTTTTGGCACAGAACCCACCCCCTCCCGATGACGATCCTGATGCGCAGTGGAAACCCATTTCCGACTCTATAAAAACTGCCGCAACAACCGTACTTGGTTTCGAAGAACCGCTTCGCAACAAACCGTGGTACGATGAAGAGTGTCGCATAGCAAATGACGAAAAGAACGCTGCACGTATGGTAATGCTTCAGTCAATTGCAACGCGAGCTGCAACTGAGCGGTATAGGGAGAAGGGAAAGGAGGTAAACCGTCTCTTTAGGCGTAAGAAACGGCAGTGGGGAAAACGCGAGAGTGAGAAAATTGAGAAATACAGAAGGAAGAACGAAGCCCGAAAATTCTACCAAAAAGTTAAAAACGGAACTAATGGACATGGTTCAGGGCCCCCCTTCTGTAAAGACAAAGACGGAAATCTCGTCGCAGATGTGCAGAGCATGTTGGGAATATGGAGAGAGCATTTCTCCGCGCTACTAGTACCTGAGATATCCGATGACGATGGGACAATCGATCACAATATGGACGACGACGTCGATTGCCCCCCTCCTAACCAAGACGAGGTCAGAACAGCTATTGCCCGGCTTAAGAACAACAAAGCCGCAGGAGCCGATGGATTACCGGCGGAGCTGTTTAAGGCTGGCGGCGATGAGCTGATAAGGTGCATGCATCAGCTCATTAGCAAAATTTGGTTAGATGAATGCATGCCCGGCGACTGGAGTCTCAGTGTACTATGTCCCATATTTAAAAAAGGTGACCCGAGTATTTGTGCCAACTACCGTGGGATAAGCCTTTTATCCATAGCATATAAGGTTCTATCGAGTATAATGTGCGAAGGACTAAGGCCGATTATCGCTGACCTGATTGGACCATACCAGTGTGGCTTTAGGCCTGGAAAGTCGACAACTGACCAGATTTTCACGCTACGCCAAATCCTGGAGAAGACACACGAAAAACAAATCGACACCTATCATCTATTTATCGATTATAAAGCAGCCTTCGATAGTCCGATACGGGAGAAACTCTATGAAGCAATGTCTGAGCTTGGTATTCCTGCAAAACTCATACGCCTTTGCAGGATGACCTTGACGAACACCAAATCCGCAGTGAAAGTTGGTAAGGATCTTACCGAACCTTTCGAAACTAAGCGAGGCCTCAGGCAAGGCGACACCCTATCGTGCGATCTCTTTAACATCTTAATGGAGATCATTATGAGAAAAGCTGCAGTCAATATGAATAAAACCATCAGCAGCAAAAGTCACATGCTGCTCGCGTATGCTGATGATATAGATATCATTGGGCGCACAATTAGAGAAGTTACTGCGGTTTTTTCGAGAATTGAGAAGGAGTCAGCAAAAGTGGGTCTGACGGTGAATGAGGACAAGACAAAATTAATGGTTTCAACGAACAGGGCCTCCACGCGATTAGACCAAAGCGTGAACGTTGATAACCGTTATAACTTCGAGGTAGTGGACGAATTTATATACCTCGGATCTGCCGTGAACAAAAACAACAACGTCAGCCTTGAGATCAAACGGAGAATTGTGCTTGCGAATAGATGTTATTTTGGGCTAAGCAAGCACTTTAGAGATAAAGCCCTCTCTCGAGTAACAAAAGTCCAGCTGTACCAGACTCTCATTCAACCTGTCTTGCTTTATGGCGCAGAATCCTGGGTCCTATCGCAAGCAGACGAAATATCTGTAGGAGTCTTCGAGAGAAAAATACTCCGAAAAATTTATGGCCCTATAGTGCACAACGGCGAGTATCGGCGACGCATGAACCATGAGCTGTATGAGCTTTATCCTGACATTGACATAGTTAAGCGGATCAAGATAACGCGATTGCGCTGGCTAGGCCATGTCAGTAGAATGGATGAAGATGAACCAGCGCGAAGGCTTTTCGAAACCGAACTCGAAGGAAGACGAAAAATAGGAAGACCAAGACTCCGCTGGAGGGATCAGGTTGACGAATCCCTGCGTACACTTGGTATTGCCAACTGGAGAGATAAAGCAAAAGATCGAACTGGTTGGCGAAATATGTTATCTTCGTTTTGTAAGGTCCCTGACCCCCGGGGTTGTCCGAGACCGGATAAGTAAGTAAGTAAGTAAGTTACCAATTTGTTGCGAACGTCAATAAAACGAGGTTACGATATTTGTGAATTATGATTAGTGATTAACACTAGCCCCTCTGTTTACAGGATATACTACTATAACATTTAATACCCCACGATTACTCCATATTAAAAACCAGGTTCAAATAATTTAACTCATCTGGCATTAGAGGATTCGCATGTGTACGATTCGCCTCACCAATTCAAACTGACTCGAACAGCAACAGTGTTTTACAATTTATGGGAAATATATCGGCATCTAGAATCTTCTTCCACAAACGCATACAATCAGATTATTAAGAAAATACCAGAACGTTCAAGACTGTTATCCAATTATCCAATTCCACAACCTTTTAAATTCTCTCATAAATATTTAATATACGTTACAGCCAAAATGTATGCAATGGATTTACTTCTAGTCATTGCCGATATTCATACATGGGACAAATTAAATACTATATGATAATTTTAATTTCAAATTTGAAAATTGTAAAAGCAAAGTAAACTAAGTGATGAAGGATAAGTTTTGGGAACATTTTGGTGCATAGGACAATTTGCTAGGTGTTGTTGAAAGCAATAAATGGGATTTTGTTGTTGCCAAAAAAGTAATTTTCAAATTTAATTTTAAACGAAAAGATAATTTTCAACATATAAAGTTTTTCGCGATCTTCAATAGAAATTCTTCTTATTCTTTAAAAGAGCTTAAGATCTTTTATTTGTTTTGTCTTATTTATCTCCAATATTTCGTCTCCACATTGGGCGACTTCTTCAGCGAACAAACATTATGTTTTAAAACGACAATGTCAATTCAAAATACGGTGCAACAGTAGACGAATTTAGTAATGACAAATTAATTCTCTTAATAAACTAAACGTCATAGGAATGTGAAGTGAACCTTGGATGGTGGAAAGCAATATTCGTTACTGCTAAAGTGTTTGACCATTTATAGGAAATGTATCGGCACCTAGAAACTTCTTCCACAAACGCCTCCAATCAGCTTATGGAGACAATACCAGAACGTTCAAGCCTATCATACATGGGGCAAGTTATAATTTGTTGTTTAATTTGAATTCCCTGTCCAAATGCAAATTCAAAAAACTGTCAATACCGTTGGCAATTGTACTTATGTTCAAAGCATTTCCTTCATATCTGGCAATTTTGGCTTTCAAATATTTAATACAGTACAGGTTTATGAATCTGAAAGTACTAAGTACCTATCGAAACCACAAACCGCTATATATAAAATATTTTAAAAACGGAATTGCCAGCAGTCAAACAAATTCAAAATAATTAAAAGCGTTCCCATATTTCATTACAATTGGCATCTGATTCCACAACCTGCATTTGCATTGCCTAAGCAAATGCAAATTCAAAATATTTTAATTACCATTGCGAACAATGGTAATTCTTTAGCATTTGCATTAGATAAAGTAATGGAAATTAAAATCCAATTCAAATTAAAAAATTCCAAGTATGAAGACTATTCAACAGTTATCCAATTCCACAACCTCTTCATTTCTGTGATAAATTTTTAATATACGTTACAGCCAAAATGTATGCAATGGATTAACTTCTACTGATTGTCGATATTCATACATGGCATAAATTAAATACAACTGTACTTATAAGCTGACATAAAGTCAACTAAGAGATGAAGCACAAGTTTTGGGAAATTTTTAGTATAATGGGTAATTGTCTAGGTGTCGTTGAAAGCCATAAACGGGATATTTTTGTTGATAACGAAATATGACATTAAAATTTTAAAATTTTATTTCAAAAGAAAAGATAATTTTCAACGAAAATGTCAATTCAAAACTCAAATTCAATTCAAAACGAATTTAGTATAGACACATTAATTCTGTTAATAAATTAAACGTCATAGGAATGGTTGCAAGTGAACATTGGATGGTGGAAAGCGTGGGTTCAATATTACCAGATAGAGGCAATAGTACACAACGTCCAACAAAGGACATCTACCGCATTTCTGGTTTTTGTGGCAAAATAGTTGTGCTAAATACAATACAAATGTATACCAAAGACAAAAGTCGACAAAAAGGTCCAAAATACATTTAAATTTCACAGTTCTATACGAAAACGAAATGAAAAGTTAAATAAACAGTCCTTGTACGTCCACCTACATGCAGTAAGTTAATATATGTCGAATTTCTCTCAATTCCACAAACCTACGACGAAGAGTGTAGAATGAAATGTCAGATGAAAGAATTAATGTGTCTATACTAAATTCGTCTATGGGTACAACACTTAACTTACAATGGAATATCTGATAGCCATCAAATTGCAAATCCATGCCGCCTTCGTCCATGTCCTAATAGATTGGTTCTTCTTCCGGTTCAGCCACCATTCGTGGTTGAGAGTTCTCACACACTCTAACGGTTTTGGCATCTGCAACCACAGAAGTTGCTGCAGTTTTTGTTCGGTGAAACTTTTTAGATTAAAAATTCGTTCCGGCATGTTCGGACTTTGGCGGTCTTGCGTGGTTCTCCTCCTCATATCTCCAACAACGTCCTCATGGGTTTGATATAGTTCTTTATGTACGGAAAAATGGAAATTATGTAAAATTATTTAAAGTTTGTCACATTTTCCCTTTTTTAAAAAGTGTTCACAAAAATTTCCCAAATTTTTGAATAAACGTCAATGAGAATTATGAGAAACCATAGATAAATAAAAAACTATAGATGGTGAAATATAAGTGATGGATTTGAAAGTAAAAGGGAATTTTCTAGATGGCGCCAGAGTGGTGGATAACAATCAAAACTATATAAATTTAAACAACAGAATCGAAATAAAAATGATGTTTGAGTGCTATTTCATCGCATCCTTGTGAAAAATTGTCGTACGGAAACAGCATGTGCCGTCTAGTGGAAATGCTGATTAAGCAAATGAATCATCTATGGTTTTTTTTATCTATGGAGAAACTTCAGTGAAAATGACAGTAGTACAAGAAAGATGGACAAAATAGACAATGGTCGCGCTATGTCTATTATTTCCTTTAGCTATGCTTATAAGTATTTTAAACGTATTATTTACTAATGCACAGGTTAGTATCTTTAAGTCGGAGTTGCCTTGCATTCCGTATCAAATTCATAAACCAGTACTTATACCATGGGTAGTGAGCGTGACTCTTACATATGAGAATGATTCATGCTTTGAGGCGGCGACACTACCGAGTGATTAGCCATGAAAAATGCTTACCCGCAAACCCTTCGGAAATGGTGCAAATATGTAAGCCTCCAATCTTTGAGTGTAAGACCAGAAATCGCAAAAGCCCTCCCCTGTCCATTCCGGGTTGTAATTTTTTAAATTTGCCTTGTATTTTTTCCATTTATATTGCCATCTAGAATCGAACACAAGCGTCACCAATAATCTTAAGGAGAGAACACCAGAGCTCTCAACACTGTTCTACAGTTGGCCTATTCCTCAACCTATTTATTTCTGTGGTGAATTGGTAATATTGGTTACAGCCAAATTGTATGCAATAGTTTTCCTACTTCTCTAATAGCTTTTCTACATTACCAACACTTATATATACAAGGTGGCGCAAAAGTAATCCTCCTATCAGAAAATGCTATAAATTTTGCGATTGGCCCCTAATGTCAGTTCTGTTTTGACATTTGTGTAGTAAACACATGCGAAATACACGTTAATAAACAATGTTACGCTACACTGCTCCAGAACGCGGAATATTGCTGACTATTTATTTGACCAATAATCGGTCGGTGACTTTGGCACAGCGTGAATTTCGTCGCAGATGTCCTGGCCGTCCAACGCCTACTGGTGAAACACTGCGACCTTTAGCCGCTCGCCTCGAAGAGCTTCTGGGGCACTGAAAATCCGCGTGTAACCCACGAAGAGCCATTACACCCGCTTAAAGTCACTGTATGGTGTGCTGTTTACGCTGGAGGAGTCAAAATGCCATAAAAAGGGCTCAAATGACAATCAACTGTGGCGGCGGCCATTTACATGACATCATATTCTCGACTTGATGTAAAAAAAATTAAAAGACCAAATAAAAATAATCCACAAGAAGAATCAAAGTTTTTAATTTTTTTTAAATTACAGCCAAAAAACATCGGAAGTTTACTTTTGCGCCACCTTGTACATATGGAAAGTTAACTATATGTTATGTGGCCGTCGATGCAATGGTTAGTTTGGGCGCTTCTTTTCGATCCTGGGTTCGATCCCTGCTCTGACCACCTTACATTTCTTTCGGCGGCGGTCACATCGCACTGTGACGGCGACATTATCGAGTATTCAGCAAAGAAAAAGCTTCTGAAAATACTGTTCGGAACCGGTGTAAAGCTGTAGATTCCAATCAGTGAGTATAAAAATAGAAAGCGCACAGCTCACTGGTTGTGATTCCTCCTCCTTAATTCCTTGATGGGATGTAATGGGAAACCATTTATTAATTTATTTGATTGTAATTTACAGTTTAATTTAAATGACCTCGACAAATGACATTTCAAGAAAATTAACTACCATTGGCAATTGTAATTATTTTAAAAGTTTTTTCTTTGAAGGTTTGTAGCTTTGGTCAGAGTGTCCTACCATTTCATAAAAAATTGATAAACTTTTTCTAACAAAACAAGTTTGAAACACAAATAGAATGATGATTAAATTCAAAATAATGTATCAAAACCATCGATACATTGTTAGATTATTCTATAGTTAGCCAATTCATTAACCCTATTCTTTCTGTGGTGAGTTTGTAATAATCGTTTCAGCCAAAATGTGTGCCATAGTTTTTCTACTAGTCATTGCCAATATTTATATATATGACAAATTAAGTATGGCCAATGTTGATAGAAATACCATAGATGGTGAATTTTCAGCAGATGCAGAAGGCTGTTTCCGTACGACGATTTTTAATTTGGATTCGACTAAAAAGCACTCAAAAGTATTTTTATTTCTATGCTGCTGTTTGAATTTGAAAATAAAAGAGAGATAGATAATGGAAAAGTATATTGATTTTGTTATTTTTGGACAATACAAAAGACAAAAATTCATGGTTAGATAGTTATTTCAATTGATTTTGTTTCCAGGGAAATTTGCCCATTTACACCACTGCTGCGCCCTCTAGAAATCTCTACTTGACTTTCAAATCCACCACATATATTTCACCATCAAGGGGTTTTCTATCACCTTTGGTATGTGCAACTACGATAGATAATGGAAAAGTATATTGATTTTGTTATTTTTGGACAATACAAAAGACAAAAATTCATGGTTAGATAGTTATTTCAATTGATTTTGTTTCCAGGGAAATTTTGCCCATTTACACCACTGCTGCGCCCTCTAGAAATCTCTACTTGACTTTCAAATCCACCACATATATTTCACCATCAAGGGGTTTTCTATCACCTTTGGTATGTGCAACTACGACGAATTACCATACATGGTGAATTCGATTATTCACCGTTTTCACCAGAGGCCACATGCTGTTTTCGTGTGACTAATTTTTAAACGGATACAATGAAAAAGCACTCAAAAATAATTTTTATTTCGATTCTATTATTTGAATTTGAAAATAAAATTAAATAGATAATAGAAAACAATATCCCTTTTATTAATTGTTGACAACACAAAAGGCAAAACGCATGGTTAAATAGTTGTTTCAACAGTTTTTGTTTCCAGGACATCTTGTCCATTGCCATCATTGCTGCGCCATCTAGATAATTTTCCTTGACTTTCAAATCCACCACATATATTTCACCATCTAGGGTTTTTCTATCATCTTTGAGCATGATGAATAGTTTTTTCAATAGATTTTGTTTTCAGGAAAGCTCTCCATATCAACCACTCTTGAGCTATATAGAAAATTTCCATTGACCTTCAAATCCACCACTGATATTCCACCATCCATGGTATTTCTATCCTCTTTGTCTATAACTAGGAAATAATTATTAGCCCTTTTCTTTCTGTGGTTTGTAATATTAATTTCAGCCAAAATGTGTACAATAGTTTTTCTACTACTCATTACCAATATTAGGTCTGTTTATATTCCCTTTTGTACTAATTTTTCGACCAATTTGTATGGGGTGTTTAGCGATACTAAGCGATGTTTAGCGGCTCCCCATACAAAGTCGTCGAAAAATTAGTTTAGCGGGAAATAAAAAAACACGCTTATTGTAAATGTGACAAATTAAGTATGTGATAATTTTAATTTATTGTTTATAATTAATTACCTCGATTAAAACAATTACCGTCAGTAATTTCACTAATTTTAAAAGTATTTACATTGTACGTACAGGTTTGTGTCTTTGATTTGAGTTACCTTCCCTTCCTTATCGAACACTACACCCTGTAATTACCAAACACTTTAGAACCAGAATTGCTCGCAATCAAACAAATTCATAAAAAGTGGCAAATTCTAAACAATGTAACAATACAATCCATCAACTGAACCAGATTTAAATGACAGATTTATGAAACTAACATCAGTCTCTCCGCCTACACTTTTGATATTCTCTTCACACTTTTCTATTTACAAATTTCCTATTTTTAGTTTGATGGATGAGTCGCAGCCAATTTGTTATGTCCATGTGTTTTCCCATAGTTGGTAAAAGAAAGTATGTACTAACAATAAAAGTTATTTTCGTCACAACAAAAAAAATGCTGCAGGGAACTCGTTTAAAACCAACATCAATAAAGATCATACGCAATCTCTCTCCATCAACAGGGAAGTAGATTTCAAAAGTTTAACAGTCTGTTTGGAGAAACTAAAGTAAAGGCCTTTATCTGTCGTCTTATGGAGAAAACACAAGAAATTTTTGCATTGTTCTATAGTTAGCGAATTCGTGAACCTTTTTCTTTCTGTGGTGAGTTTGTAATATTCGTGTCAGTCAAAATGCATGGAATATTGATTAACACTTATATGACAAATTAATCGTGTGGTAACTATAAATTGTAGATTAATTTTAATATCCTAGGTAAATGCTATTTCAAAATTGCATTGACAATTGTACTTCTTTTCAAAGTATTTGCATTATACGCTCAGGTTTGTGTCTTTGATTTCAGTTATCTTCCCTTCCTTATCGAACACTACAACCTGTAATTACAAAACACTGTAGAACCAAAATTGCTGGCAATCAAACCAGTTCCTAAAAAAAGTGGCAAATTCTAAACAATGTAACAAACGAATCCATCAACTGAAGCATTTATAAATGACAGATTTATGAAAACTAACATCAGTCTCTTCGCCTTCATGTTTGACATTCTCTTCACACTTTTCTATTTACAAATTTCCTATTTTTAGTTTGATGGATGAGTCGGCAGCCAATATGTTACGTCCACAATAAAAGTTATTTTCGTCACAACCAAAAAAAATGCTGCATGGAACACGTTCAAACCCAACAGCAATAAATATCATATGCAATCTTTCTTCATCAAGAAGGAAGTAGATTTCAAAAGTTTAACAGTCTGTTTGGTGAAACTAAAGTAAAGGCTTTTAACGATCGACTTATGTATGGAGAAAACACAAGAAATTATAAGATTGTTCTATAGTTAGCCAATTCGTTAACCCTTTTCTTTCTGTGGTGAGTTTGTTATATTCGTTTCCGCCAAAATGTATGCAATAGATTTTCTACCACTCATTGTCAATATTGATATATACTTATATGACAAATTAATCGTGTGGTAACTGTAATTTGTAGATTAATTTTAATATCCTAGGTAAATGCTATTTAAAAATTGCATTGGCAATTGTACTTCTTTTCAAAGTATTTGCATTATACGCTCAGGTTTGTGTCTTTGATTTCAGTTATCTTCCCTTCCTTATCGAACACTACAACCAGTAATTACAAAACACTGCTGGCAAATCAAACAAATTCATAAAGAGTGGAGAATTCCAAACAATGTGCCAAAACAATCCATCAACTGAAGGATTTATAAATGACAGATTTATGAACATTGACAACAGTCTCTTCTTCTGTACGTTTTATATTCCTATCACACTTTTCTATTTACAAATTTCCTATTTTTAGTTTGATGGATGAATCGGCGGTCAATTTGTTGTTTGTCCATGTGTTTTACCCATAGTTGAAAAAATAAAGTAGTACCAATCCAAAACCAGCACAGAAATTTCAGTCGGGTAAACCGACTTAAACATACCCTCGCGAAGGAGTTCTATTAAAAAGACAAATATGTTCACCCTTACGTTGATCGAATGAGGGTGGTCAATATTCAATAGTAGAGTGGCATAGCGCTAAATATTACTCAAAACCTAACTTAAGTGAAGGAGGAAAATCCTAAGTAATTTTAGGGATTTACCGTGACTACCTGCCAATTTTCCTCCCAATATTTATATGGCAGGTACAAAAATGGGCATGGGGAAGTTGTTCATTGGTTATTTCACAGTAGCTTCTGACAAAATATTGATCAGTACCCAATATTTGCTAAGATCGGTTGTGCTATAGGGGTGATATCGAGTCTCCCAACTCGAAACCCGCCCAGTAGCTATTTTTTAATTTTTAGGAAAACATTGCCTAGTACCGAATTTCATTAAGGTCGGTTGTAGTTTTCGAGAGTTACCATGTCGATCAACTGGTAATCCGCCCAACTTTTGTGTGCCAGAATGGCTGTGGCAAACCTACTCATTTTCCATATAAGAGTGGTATTTGATTAAATTTGTCTAGTACCAAATATCATAAAGATTGGTTCGGTTTTGCGGGAGTTACCTTGCCGATCAACTGATGTATGGCCCAGTGGGCGTTGAAAATCACCCTTGTCTTAATCGGTGATTGACGTTTGCTGACATGTAACCTATAACCTAATTTCATTAAGATCGAAAGTGTTTCACGCGACTTATCGCATTGACAACCCAGACGATCACGAAGCTTTTGCTTAATCACCATTTTCACCAGAGGGCAGACGCTGTTTCCGTACGACTAGTTTTCATTCGGAAAAGCACCCAAACATAATTTTTATTACGATTCTGTTGTTTAAATTTTAAAATAGAATATGAATAATAGAACAATACAAAAGGCAAAAAAGCATGGTTATATATTTATTTCAATAGTTTTTGTTTCCGGAGAAATTTGCCCATATTCATCACTCCGGCGCCATCTAGAAAATTTCCCTTTTCTCTTCAATCCACCACTTATCTTTTACCATCTACGGTTTTTTATACATCCATTTATCTTTTACCATCTACGGCCTTTTATTCATCTATTATTCTGCTATTTTGCCTACGACATTTTCACAAAGAGCTGAATTTTTTTTTTATTTTGGAACGAAGTTCCTTGTCGCGCGTTGCGGGATGGGGACTAAATGAAAAAATTTAAACAACTTTTGTTTTAACACTATTATGCTACAACCCACTATTATCAACTATATTGTTTACTTTTGCTTTGGTTGGTGTCTCGACTAACGTCCTGGATCATAGAGAAAGCAATTAAGCAGATGTCTTACATATGTTGGAAAATTTCTTGCTGTATGGGAAGTTTTCTAGGTGGAGCATGTAACAAATATTTAGTATATATTGCAGTTTAGAAACCAATAAAAAGTGAAAGAATTTTAAAAAAAGATATATATATATTCTTAAGCAAAGTACATTTTCTTAAAGGAAATACCTTATCTTAAAGAAGTACTTTTGCTTAAAAAAAGTAACTTTTCTTACAAAATTACCTTTTCTTAAAAAAAATAATTTTTTTTAAAAATAAGTACCTTTTCTTAAAAAAATACATTTTCTCACAACAAATTTCCTTTTCTTAAAAAATTTACTTTTCTTTAAAGAGTACCTTTTGGTGAAACAAAATAACTTTTCTTGAGATAAGTATCTACTCTTAAAAATGTACCCATTCTTGAAAAAAGACAAATTCTAAAAAAATTCCCATTTCTTAAAACAAAACCTTTTCTTCAAAAACTTACCTTCACTTAAAAAATATCTTTTCTTACAAAAATGTCTTTTCTTAAAAATAAAATAATACCTTTCCCATTCTTTTCTTTTCTTGAGATAAGTAGACTTTCTGAAAACAAGTACATTTTATTTTAAAAAAAAATAACTTTTCCTAATAAGAACACCACTTCTTTAAAAAGTACCTGTTCTTGAAAAAAGTACTTCTTTGTAAAAAAAAATTCATACTCTTATGGCCTTTTCTTACAGAAAGTACTTCTTCTTAAAAATAGTAAATTTTCTTTAAAAAAATATTAGCTTTTATTAAAAGAAATACCTCTCTTTAAAAAAGGACCTTTTCGAGAAAATATAATACATATTCCTACAAAAAGGACCTAAAAAAATAAACTTTTTTTTAAAAAAAATGCATTCTCTAAAAAAAATTTCTTAAAAAAATTTTATAATTTTACAAAAAGTATATTTTCTGAAAGATCCATTTAAATTGTCATATTTTTCAGCGGACGCCTTAGGCGTGTTGGAACTTGTATATAGCGAAAGGAACTTCGTTACAACCCACGTACTTCTTATGGCAACGAAAATTTCATAAAACTGAATACCGGACTTAAGTAAAAGCATTTACTTACTCTTAATGCCTAAATTACCATAATGGAGATAACAGGGCGATTGAAAGTATAACAGTGCGCTTGAACGTATGCAACATCATATCAGCGCGCCAAACCACTTTGGTGAAAAAGCTGCAGTACTGTTTAAATTCGGTTGAGATCTCCACTTTTCGAGAAAAATATGGTAGCACCATCTTCGACTTTCCATAATTCGAAAGACATCAATAACGATATAACGCCCATGAAAAGACAACGAATCATCAAGAAACTATTTCTGGAAATGTGTGGAATCGAGCGACGAAAAATAGAACTCGTATAACATGGCCTTTTCATTTGGTGAGAGAAGATGAAATAGTGTAAACTTGTGGAAAAAGATTTGCAGACAAAATTTTGAGACATCTGTTAGATTGGTCTCATTTTTTGATTTTGCTCAAAAAATTATGCGATCAGGATTGCATTTTGATTGAAACGAACAAAAACAAAGAAAATGGCATTAAAAGCTTTAATTTCGTCACGTTTTACAAATGTTTATTCTTTTTTTACAATTTGTCTTTCTAATTTAAAACTGTTGTAATTTGTTTGTAACTCTGCAGGCAGATGTTTGTGCAATTTCTGAAACTGATATTATAAATCGCAAGCAGAATAATAGAACGATTTCTGTCAAATGGAAGAGAGACTTCTAGCGCCGTTCCCACTACTCGTTATCTTTTGTTATCGTTATACTCGTTATCTAGTAGTTTCCATCCGTTTCCAGAAGCAGTGGTACTGCCGTCTCTTGGTGGAAATCTTAACTGAATGTAAATTTGAAGCCAATTGGTACAGAGGTGGTTGCAAGGCATACTTGTAGGCGCAACATTAATCGCCCTGTTATATACATTTGATCACAAATGTTAGCTAAGTCAAATAAGTTAATAATTCTCATTCACTGTACCATTAAGCGTAATTACTTACAAACAAGTTCTAAACTATATTTTTCATGAAGACCGCACGAAACCTAACCTCAATTATATACATTGATAATGTTAACCGCAAAAGTTACAAACATATTAAACTAAATAAGGATTAGAAAATCCCGTGTGAAAACTTTAACCAATGTATCAAAAATTAGTGTTCTTTGTTAGGAAGTAAATGAAACCTCACCCCCTTGTACTTATAACCAAACAAGGACTCACTATGATCCGTCCCTAAGGCAACCCGTCATGATACCAATATCTAACTTACCAACCATACACAGGCAATTACAACCAAGTTTATATGGACTAGGACAACTCGATATTTACACACACACACAATTGTAGTACAGAAAGCTTATTTAGGTGTCCTGCTGCCACATTATTCCTGAAGCAGATGCTACTAATTTTATATGTAATATTTCGTATGTATACATGTAGGTTGTAACTTCGGCCGACCTGAACGACCTTTGTCATCCAGCAATCCCAATGTCTAAAGATGAGCTTAACATATAGATATACTCCATGTCGTGCATACATGTATATGTGTGTTGGAACATAAGAGTTAGAAAGGAGGGTCAATGTATAAGGAGGAGATCATTGGGATTTAATAATATGTCTACTATGTTGCCAATGTCCATGTTGTTGTTGATGCTGTAATTGTGGTTGTTATTATTGTTGATGTTGTAGTTGTTGAGGCCTGGTCATAAAAGAGACTAAATAGGATTTAAATACAACATTTAATCATGTTTTCACCTCCGGTCCATCTTCAAACTGTTACCCTTCGACCACAATATTGCATGTGAAGAAATGTGTTTATGTGTGTGTTAAGTTTATAAGTAGTAAATATGTGTGACCTTTGAATGTAGGAGTAGTGATGGAGTGTCACGTTGAGCCAAAAGTAATTACTTCAAAGGAGACCTTAAAGCGTGATACAAAGTTTAAAGATTCAAAATATTAGATTCAAATATTAAATATTTATCACAATTACCAAGTGTATAGCATTCGTTGAAGGCCCTTAGGTTCGGTTGGAGTGGCAGCCTGCATGTCAGGCTCACTTAGACCCTGTGGTACATTCTGATACTACAGGGATAAAAGGTAAAATATGAGATTTTATCCCCTTGAACCAATTTTATTGCTTCGAAGAGCTCAAGAGTTGATGGATACTAACATCAGTCAGAGTTGTGAGCTTATATCTCAAAGAAATATGAGCCTAGCACTCTTTCTGGAAAGAGCGGGGCACTGACACAGAGGGTGTTCTATTGACTCCAGCTACTCTCCGTCATCGCAGCTTCTGCAAAAGTCATTCTCAGTGCTTTGAGTGTCTCTGCATGCCGTCCAATGTGACAGAGACCCGTCACGACAAGTGAGACGTGCGGTCTCGTTACCAACGGCAGGACTTAGTACGCTTCAAGTCTAGGCGAGGTCGCATCAGCCTCTACCCTTGTTACCATAAGGGCTCCACTCCTCAATAATGGCTTGCAAATTTCTAGAAGCACGCCGACATGTTCCAGTTCCCCTGGAGCGTATAAAATAGTCCCCAGTCTGGCAAGTCAATCTGTTTTGCAGTTGCCTGGTATGGTCCCTTAACCAACCCAAATTCATATGAAGGTTGATGCATTCAGAGTTTCCTTCTCTAAATTATAAATCTCAGTTCATGTTATATTTCTCCTGGGATGACAAAGTCAAATACCCTAAAGAATGTTGCCTCAATAAGAGAAATATGGAACATTTCGATGATTAACTCGAAGAATATAGTAGTAAGCTTTTCCAGTGAACTGAATAATAACGAATTGTCAACTGTCAAAAGAATTCAACCGAAGAAGATATTTGTTCCGTTGACAATAAGTGTGTGTAGGGATGTTTAAACATGTGTGTCTGTCCTTTTGAAGTCGTTATGGCTGTGACTATTTGGTACTTTGTCTAGATGCATGTGCATGCATGCCTTAGATGACATTATAATATATAATATAATAATATATTCGTTGAGGTTCGTCTTGTACGGTGATTATTTGGTACTTTGTCTAGATGTGTGTCTGTTTATTTTCAAGTCCTTATTTATGTCACTGTCTTAACACATCACATCACATCATAATATATTTGTTGACGTTCGTCTTGTACAGTGAATATTTGTTCCCTTGGCTATGTGGGTGTTTATGTTTCTCTTAAGTTTGTTCGATGACATGATAATATATTCTTTGAGGTTCGTCTTGTACAGTGACTATATTTTATACATGTGTGTCTGTTCCTTTTAAAGTCTTTAGGGATGTAACTGTCTTACGTGCCTTCGACGACATCATAATATATTTGTTGAGGTTCATCTTGTACAGTGAATATTGGTTCCTTTGTCAAGAAATGTGTGTATGGATGTTTAAACATGTGTGTCAGTTCTTTTGAAGTCTTTATGGCTGTGACTGTCTTACGTGCTTTCGCCGACGTTATAATATAGTCGTTGAGTTTCATCTTGTACAGTCAATATTCTTTTTACACATGTGTGTCAGTTCCTTTTGAAGTCTTTATGGCTGTGACTGTCTTAAGTGCCTTCGACGACATCATAATATATTTGTTGAGGTTCATCTTGTACAGTGAATATTGGTTACTTTGTCAAGAAAAGTGTGTATGGATGTTTAAACATGTATGTCAGTTCTTTGAAGTCTTTTTGGCTGTGACTGTCTTACGTGCTTTCGCCGACATTATAATATATTCGTTGAGGTTCATCTTGTACAGTCAATATTCTTTTTACACATGTGTGTCAGTTCCTTTTGAAGTCTTTATGGCTGTGACTGTCTTAAGTGCCTTCGACGACATCATAATATATTTGTTGAGGTTCATCTTGTACAGTGAATATTGGTTACTTTGTCAAGAAAAGTGTGTATGGATGTTTAAACATGTGTGTCAGCTCTTTTGAAGTCTTTTTGGCTGTGACTGTCTTACGTGCTTTCGCCGACATTATAATATATTCGTTGAGGTTCATCTTGTACAGTCAATATTTTTTTTAAACTTGTGTGTCTGTTCCTTCTGAAGTCTTTATGGTTTTGATTGTCTTTCGTCCATTCGATGACATCATAATAGATTAGTTTAGGCTCATCTTGTACAGTGAATATTTATACCTTTGTCTATATGTGCATCTATGGATGTTTAAACATGTATTTATGTTATTTTTAAGTATTTTATTCCTGTTTTTACTGTCTTACATTCAAAATATTAAAATACAATACATAAAAATATATTCGTTGAGGTTTGTCTTGTACAGTGAGTGGTGGCGTATATGCGGATACAGTGTCTATGTTGGTGTGTATTGTTCTAAGGATTGCTAGTTGTTAGTTGATTGAACGAAACTCCAAAACTTGCACAAAAATTATGAAAAAATAAAAAACTTCAAGATACGCCAGTTTTGAATAGGGCAAACAATTATAAACAGCGATTTATGCTAAAAATTTTACAGATAATAAGGACTCCAACATCGAGGAGAAGACCCCACAGGCAGGGAATCTCTGGTTTGAACCAGCGGGAGAGATTAGGCAACAAGGTCCAAACCTCCAGACAGGGAATCTCTGACTTGAACCAGGGAAGAGGTAGGAATTAATTCAATGTCTACGTCGAAACTATACTAATTTACTACTACGCCTATGTTGCGTCATCAACGTCTGCAGACAGAATCACACCGTGGACTAAATTGATCCGCCTTATATACCAGTGTTTAAATTTGCTCACAGCAGACTACTCAAATTACACAATCTTTGATCTTTTCTGGATTCTGATTCACACATTTGTGGATTCGAACATAAGCGTTTGAGCATATCACATAAATAAAATGAGTCGACCTTTGTTTCACCAAAAAAAATAAAAAAAAAACACCAAAAGTGATTTCGAGTTTTCTACAGTCCATGCATGGAAAATAAAAAAATAAATAAATAGTTTCCCATTACATCCCATGAGCTTCTCACAACCAGTGATTCTCGCGGATTGGGACCTAAGGTTTTGCCACCGGTTCTGAACGGTATGTTTGAGAAGCTTTTTCATGGCTAAATACCCGATAGTGTCGCCGTCACTATGCGATGTGACCGCCGATGAAGGAAATTTAAGGTGGTGAGAGCAGGGATCGAACCCAGGTACAAGAGGAGCGCACACTAACCACTGCCTGCACCACCGATGGTTAGTGTGCGATGGAAAATAAGTAAGGTAAACACGTTAGAACAGCTGATTTGAACTTTGTTCTTGCTCAGATGTTGCTCTTATGTCAAATTCACATGTATTTTGATTTTGGCCTTTTTTGTTTACTTTTACTGTAGTTACACACATGTAGAAACTTTGACAGATAGGAAACAGCAAACAAAAACAAAACGCCTGTTTTTGTTGCCTAAAACTACAAAAATTCCTACTGCGTTTACCTTACCTATTTTACCATGCGTCCATGGTAGAATAAGTAAAGTAGTCGCAGAAGGTGTTGTTGTAATTGTAAGCAACAGTAATAGGCATTTTGCTTTTGTTTGAAGGGCCGACGTGTCAAATTCAACACAGTGTACACCAATAATAAAACCGAGCCAAAGTGTAGAAAAACAAAATACAGTTTGAATTTGACAAGGTCGGACCACAACGACAAGAAAAAAATAAATCAGCTGTTCTAATCTTCATGAATTATGGATTTTCATGTTGATGCTCACAGACACTGTTTTATACTTATACACTCCGAGCTGGTCGCTGATGTTTGCCGTCACAGCTGTGATTGCACTGAGTTATATTAATAAGAGTTTGCAACAGCTGTTTTATGTACTAACAAAGTCCGTGGAAGACTTGGAAAACATATAGGCATTGAGAGAAATCTTTAATTTTAACCATTTACGTGTTAATTGGGATCTACACAAATAATTTTACTCTTCATTACATTTTGATTTTTTCACTGAATATCCCTTTTTTATTGATTTAATTTGCCAAATGTACTCCCTGTCCCAGTGTTTTGTACTTTTAGCTTGACACGCGGCTGCAAAAGTATGAAAATCGTACCCCACAACCCCATCACCAATCAACGTTTCTTCTTTGAAAGCATTTTCTCTATAAGTTCTCCAAGTACAAACTTGATCAGCAGTCTCACCGCTATCCCTTGTGTGATTTTTATGTTTTCTATCAGGTGATGGTCAGCTGTCGACAACTTCGTGTGGTTGCTATTGCCCTCCAGATGACATTGTTGCACTAACGTTGCCGTTGAATCCAACAGATGGCGCGCTTATATAGTCAACAGATAGCTAATCTACATATGTAAATGTGGTGGAAACGAGCGGGCGACTTCCACCTTCATAGTCAATTGAATTTTGTTGGTGTGCAAAAATAGGTCGTAGTTTAAAATCCGATAAACGGTGTTGTGAGAAAGGTTCAATTGTTGTGCTTCGCCGTCGAATTGAGGTTGTCGCGGCCTGGCTTACACTTTGTTGCATAGCAGCAATATTTTTGGTCAAACGACCTGTACGAAGAAGCATGGGTATTGTCATGTTTTGCACCGACTAAGTTTTTTCGAATTTCTAGACCAAGAGGCTGATTGTCGACCCAAATGGACGGTTGTATTGACCGAAACAGTCATGCAATGCACGAAATATACTTCCTGAAGAACAACCACTTTCATAACACGTTTGGATCTATTTGACTCATTGTTCAACTGAGTATCGCTCCATGACAAAGTTTGCCCAAGGCTGTAGTACCAATTGTCCGAAAGCAACTAAAAATAAACAACAATATATTGCAAATACATTTCAATTGATTCACAGTGTAGATCTGTGTATGCTGTCTGTACTTCTAAATACAGATCTTGTATTTTTGTGAACACATTCAGTACTTTGGAACTTTTATGTACATTTGCTGTACTTTTGAGTCCACCTTCTGTACTCTAGTACTTTAGTTTACATTCTTGTATACTTTTGTGTGCAGTTTCTCTACCTCTAGTACTTTTGTGCAAGTTTCTACTAATTTTTATCGAAGAAAAGGTTTTTTTTTAACAAATGGGAATTTTTTGTTTAGAATTGGTCTTTTTTCAAAAATAGGTACATTTTTAAGAGTAGGTACTTATCTCAAGAAAAGATTTGTGTCAAAAAAAGTACTCTTTAAAGAAAAGGTAGTTTTATAAGAAAATGCACTATGTTGTAAGAAAATTTACTTTTTTTAAGAAAAGGTACTTTTACTTTTTATAAGAAAGTTTACTTTTTTTAAGCAAATGTACTTCGTAAGATAAGGTATTTTTTTAAGAAAATGTTCTTTGTTTAAGATTTGTTTAAAATTAAAATTTTTTAAGAAAAGGCACTTATTTAAGAAAATTTTATTTTTTTAAACTTTTTTCCCTTTGGCTTTTCTAAACTTATTTTTTATTGGGTTCAAAACTACAATATATACTAAATATTGGTTACAGGCTCCACCTAGAAAACTTCCCATTGAACAAGAAATTTTCCAACATATGTTAGTCAAGACACAAACCAAAGCAAAAGTACCCAATATAGTTGATAATACTGGGTTGTAGCGTAATAGTGTTAAAAAAAAGTTGTTTAAATTTTTTTCATTTAGCCCCAATCCCGCAACGTGCGATAAGGAACGTCGTTCCAAAAAAAAAATAATAATACCTGTCAAAACTCTGCATTACAATTGAATAACTCTGTAGATCTGTGTACACTTTCTGTACTTCTAAATACTTTCCATGTATTTTTGTGTAGACAGTCAGTACTTCGGAACTTTTACGTACATTTGCTGTACTTTTTTGCACACTGTACTTAAGTACTTTTGTGTACATTTTTGTGAACTTTTGTGTAGTAGACTCTCTCTACTTTAGTACTTTACTTTTGTGGAAATTTCTACTACATTTGTGTAGAATTTTTGTACTTTTGTGTACACTTTTGTACTATTTTGTACATTTTTTGTACACTTTGTGTGTTTTTGTATAATTTGTTGAAATTAAACTTTTTATGGATCGGTTTTGACATCCTGCTCGGCAACTTTTTCTGTTACGTAAATATAGGGAAGCGGTTTAAATCGAAAAGGGTTCCAATCAGGATTTCAGGATCCTCCTATAGAAAACAAAATATTTAAGAAAAAAAATCAGAAAATATATACCACGGCACGCGAAAAATCCCTACTAGCCACTGCCTATTGGAGAATAATAATTTTGCAACTGATTCATTCATAGAATTTGCAGGGATTCAAATTCACATCAAACCTAATCAACACTCCGCTTTGTCTAGTATCCATATAATCAGAATTTATTCATGTTTTATACATTCTAATGCCCCAGAAAGTATTTAACAACCTAAAGGACCTTTTTTCAAAAACATACCTACCGAGATACTGTAATTGTTGTTACTTTTTCAATTTAAATTAAAATTTTACAAACATGTAAACTAATACAATCACACTATGGCTTATATGCATTCATATGTATAAAGCCACATTCATATGTATACATTTGAATAGACCTAGAAATGTGTGTAAATTGTTAACATCAGTTATGTGGGTGTTTTCTATTTGCTCTGTTTTTTTTTTTGCTTTGGAGCCTTTAAATTTGGGTTTATAGGTCAAAGAAAATATAATTTGTAAATTTTCAAAATAAAGTCCTAGGTGCATTTATGTCCTTGGGCTACTGAAATTGCACATAAATCTGAAAATAAATTAAAAAAGTATTTAATAATGTAAAGTGATTGTATTGCTTATTTATTTAGCAACCATAAACCTGCCACAATACGGCAAATAAGGGGACAATTAAAATATAAAATTAGATTTTGATATGATGGAAGGATAGCAGTTGTTGCAAAAACAAACTTCATATTTATTTTATTATTTGGCATTTACAACCAGTGTTGACTAGTGGCATGTCATAGCACCGATTGAGGAATGAGTGAACCTGTTAGAATTTTTTGTTGGGTATCAATTCAACTAGACGTGGTCACCATATACGGTGACCGAACAGATAAATGGTTGGACAGATAAACATAGACAGTTTCCAAACTCACTCCGACTTGATCCTGCCACTTCGCAGGTCTTGTCTTAACTCTGCATTTACTGCAGAATATAGAGATTTTTGTCAGTTTCCAGGAATCTTTTAAAATGGCGTCACGAAATAACCCCCAATGAAATAACCCCCAAATTCGAAAATGAAATAATCCCCAATGAAATGGCGTAGCGAAATAACTCCCACATGAAATAACTCCAACCAGAAAAATGAAATAAGTCCCAAAAAATTTCAATACAAAAGTGGGAGTTATTTCATATGAAATAACTCCCACTTTAGTATGACTTATTTCCTTTTTTTTTTGGGAGTTATTTCATTTTTCCTGGTACTGTAGGAGAAGTACTGTAGGAGAAGTCTTGGGACTTATTTCACTTTGCTATTGGGAGTTTTTTCATTTTTTGTGGGACTTATTTCATTTTTTCGTTATTGGAAGTTATTTCATTTTTGGGGGGAATTATTTCGTTGGGAGTTATTTCGCTACGCCCAATGAAATAACCCCCACAATCAAATTTAATAACTCCCAAAATGAAAAATTAAATAAAGCCCAAACAAGATGAAAATAACCCCAAATTAGAAATGAAAGAACCCCCAAAATAGAAAAGAAATATCTCCCAATGAAGCAAGCCCCAAGTAATTGAAATAAACCCCAAAATAGTTACTATTAGTTATAATATTATTATTAAATAATTTAGAGGAATTTATTATTGTAAAAGGGTAATTTCTTGCGGAAATGAAATAAACCCCAAATATGATAAAGTAACCCCCAAAACCAAAACAACTATCACCAAAAAAAAAATTAGGGCTTTTACATTTGGGGGTTATTTCATTATGAAATAATCCCCAAACTAAAAATGAAAATTAGGAAATTATTCCCAAATTCGTTTTTCCTAAATTTTTGGGGATTATTTCATTTTCGAGTTTGAGGGTTATTTCGTAGCACCTTTTAAAATAGGTGTCTTAATATACAAAGGTCATGTTATCGACATATCAAGTATATGAATAGAAAAGCTCTACGAAATAACCCCCAAACGAGGAATGAAATAACCCCTAAATATTTTCATACATTTTTGGGTGTTACTTCATATGAAATAACTACCAAATGATGGGGGGTTATTTAGTTTTTGATTTGGAGTTTATTTCGTTTTTATTTGGTTATTTCTTTTTCTTGGGGGATTATTTCATACCTCGTTTGGGGGTTATTTCACTCGGGAGTTATTTTGTAGAACCAATAGAAAGATCGTTTATACAAAGACTACCCATCCAATGGAAGCTAGTATTAATCCCGTACAACTGCCGTCCCCTCTGCAGCCAAGCCTGTTCATGTGGGATGACCTTTTTATTTGTATTTTATATAGTAGATAGGAAGAGAACAATGTAGTTTGTATATTATTACGAATTTTCTAATTACATTTTTTGGCGCAATTTTATTGTCCATTAATAGAATAAAGTTCCTTTTTAAATCACGAACAATACAACAACTTTCTTTATTTGTACTCATACAGTAAAAACTTTACACTTTACAATAAGGCTTTGCTCAATAACACTACTGTCGACGATGTGTACTTTCACACATTGGAAACGAGTTTCACTACAAATCGTATATTTATACCACTTTAGCCGATTCCAGAACCAAGCGCTGTCCCTTGCCGATTGTCCTCGAAAGTTCGATATCGAGTTAATGATTAGTGGTGAGACATCATCTGTTCTCGATTGTTTCAGACTGTTGTTGCCACATCATCGAACACTTGTGGTGGGTTGGTACATAGATAATTAAAAACCATAGATGATTCATTTGCTTAATCACCATTTTCACTAGAGTGCAAAGGCTGTTTCCGTGCGATCCTTTTTCACTGGGATGCGACGAAAAAAGACTCAAATGCCATTTTTATTTCTATTATTTTCTATTTCTTTAAATTTGAAAATAGAAGATAAATAATAGAAAAGCATATCGCTTTTGATATTTGTTGACAATACAAACTGCAAGAAAGCATGTTTATATAGTTTTTTCAATAGTTTTGGTTGCCAGGGAAATTTTCCCATATCCACCACTCTGGCGCCATCTAGAATATTTGGCTGTATGAAATAGCTCCCAATGAAGTAAGTCCCAATGACATAAATCCCAATGAAACAACCCCTAGGAAAAACGAAATAATTGCAAAAAAAAAAACAAATGAAATAAATCCCACAAAAATTAAATAATCCCGAAAACCAAAAACGAAATAAGTCCCATATTTTAGGACTTATTTCATAAAGAAATAACTCCCCACTAAAAAATGAATTTACTTACTCCCAATGAAATAAACGCCAAAAAAATAAAATAAATCACAAATTATATATTTTTTGCATTTTGTTGTAAATAATGTATAATATAAATCAAATTTCATTAGATAATTAATTTTTTGGTATTGTATAAGACTTTTTGAAAGTAATAATTGAAAATTATAAGAAATTGTATATTACTCTGTCATTTTCGTTACATATATACTTGAATATTGTCATCAACACCTTTTCGACATACTGGACACTTACATTTTAACCTCCCGCCTGCAATACTTTCTGCTTGTAATTTCAATAGACATTCATTACAAAGTTGTAAATGCTTGCACGGTATTAAAAGAACATTTGGTGGTGCGGATAAACAAATTACGCATGTTGGTGATGATGATGGCACAGTTTGAACGTCTGCAAGATCTACCGTTTCGGTGTTTTCTTCCTCCAAATACGTTATTTCATCGTCCGGCTCCATTTCCGTAAAAATATTATTTTTTGGAAATACAAGACGCTGTAAGAAACTGGAAGCAGTTATTTTGCAACTTTGAAGATCTTTTCCGGCCTCTTATATTTTTTCGGATCTATCTACCGATTTATGACATTTTTTAATTTTTCCGAAAGCACCACCACTGTTAACTAGAAGATAAAGTTCCCTGCTTTTGGATAATTCCTCATTCAAAAGATGCGAAACAAATTTAAAAAAATTTCCATGTTTTGGAATACTTCTGCTCAGAACTCCGTTATAAACCTCTATTGCTGATGTTGTTCTAGTAGACGTCCCGAATACTGACATCCCAAGTGGTCCTACCTAAATATTATTATTAAATAGGTCAATATACTGTAATATGTAATATATACCTTATCATATGCAATGGTTTAACTTCTTTATCCATTGTGTTTCATAATATCCTAAAAACGACGTAAACCTGTTGTGATTGTCAAACTTCGCAATTGAATCTTTGATACTGTGAAATCCTGAAACAATATGTGATGCTGGCAATAATGGAAGTACTAGGAGCTTATGGTATTCGAGTGATGCATTTTTATCTTCCCGGATGTAACTGGCTAATTGCTTGTACTTCATAACTACTTGCCGCCGTACCGCCTGAGAGAAATGGAACCAACAACCGAATAGTTTTGAGTTGGGAAATTCTGTTATTATTGCCTTTCTTAATCCCATTTCATACTCTGCCATAAATGTAGCTCCGTCCAATTGTAATATATTATGATTTATGTATTTCATCACATGTGCATAGCAATTAAACGATTTTTTATTCATAAGAATGAATATAAATGGAAAAACCTATAAAATTCAAAAGAAAATTCATAATACTATCGTCGATTCTTTCTTTAAAATGTTCGTTACATTGACTGTGTTCTTAATTAATTGTTAAATGCATATATTTGAATGAAATCTTGATGCAGATTGATTTGAGCGGTCGTGAATCTGTTGATCTACAAGGGCTAGAATTACAGTGATTAAACAGAAAGATCATAAGACCATAGATTCATAATGTCAAAATCTACTTCGGGTGGGAGGACATAACGTCCAACAATTTTGGGCCTTTTTTCCGCAACATCATTGGGCGTTCTGACCGCCTTTCGCCTCTCTTTCCCTTTCATATGAATACCCATAATGTCTATAGACATTATGACCCTTTCATTTGTGACATAATGTCTATAGACGCAGTGACATAAAGTCGATAGACATTATGACCGTTTTACGAATGACATAATGTCTAAAGCAGGGGTGCCCACGGCCTATGCGCTTGGTGCGCGTTTGTTTTTGTAAAAGCGCTAAGCATAGGCTGAGCATTCTGCTATGCATACACAACTCTTTATATGAAATACACACATAACTTGACCCAGGCGCTCTCATCATATATTTTGAATGATTTCGTTGAGTACGAAGCACTTGAAGAAACCACTTTGTGTTTCAAGTGGATAGATTATTTTTTGTGTCCATAATGAATTATATTATTATTTTATTGAATTATTTTTTGTTTTTTTATATTCGCTACACACATATTTTGTGTCCATAATGAATTATTATTCAGTTTTTTTTACCAGTGTACGTACTGATATATTTTTGTTTTTCCTTGTGTCTGTTAATAAAGTGTATACGTATTGGTGTTTGCGCTTTCATAAGAAGGTTTTGGGCACCCCTGGTCTAAAGCTTTCCAAATATTGCAATTTTAATTCTAGAGTCTCACAATGTCTGTACACATTATGTCATTCGTAAAAGGGTCATAATGTCTAATTCTAGAGTGTCACAATATCTATAGACATTATGTCATTCGTAAAAGGGTCATAATGAAGTCCCCGGAGGCGGGGGGATCTTTCTGTTTAATCACTGTAATTCCAGCCCTTGTAGATCTAAAGATTCACGACCGCTCAAATCAACATGTATCTTCTGCAGCGCAACTGTTTCTTGCTTCGTCATACTTTAGTATATATTCAAAAACACATTTCCACATACTTTTGCTAAGCTACCTGTTGCAAATTAAACTTATCACAATAATTGTTGACGTAGCTTTTCAAAATATTCGTCATGCACCAGAAGTAGTTGTTTGAAGCAACCAATGGGCACAACGGAAAATGTTGCGTCAACCAGTATTTTCCTATTAACCTTCGGAATGTTCTCCTTTATTAGGCTTACAATTTTTTCTGATGCGAAAACACAATATGAAAAATCATCCACCACCTCGAAGCACGCCCTAAAGAATGGTGTCTTTTCTAAGCCATCGTGGCACCTTAGTCCAAAGCTGTTAAACATTGCCTCGTTATTGAAAGCTGCAATAATTTCTTTTGGGGTTTTTGGGGATGACACAAACACCGTATTCGTCAAGTACTGTAAACCTCGTTTACTTTACTTTTAAATAAAAATATATGAATATTTACATTACATTCCTGACGATGCTACCACTAGGTAGCGAAATATCGAAGAAAAAAATTAATTAAAAATGCCACCAAATGCTCGAACAATTTAATTTTTGAACATAATACTAAAGGTCGAATAAATCATCACTTATTCAAGAAAAGGTACTTTGAAGAAAAGAATTTTTTGTACGAAAATGTATATTTTTAAGAGAAGGAATTTTTTTTGAAGAAATTTTTTTTAAGAAAGAACAGGAACTCAAGAAAAGTGATTTTGCTTTACATAAAAGGTACTCTTTAAAGAAAAGGTAGTTTTTTAAGAAAAGGCTGTTGTAAGATAATGTACTTTTTTAAGAAAAGGCTGTTGTAAGATAATGTACTTTTTTAAGAAAACGTACTTATTTAAAAAAAAATTACTTTTTTTAAGAAAATTTACTTCTTGTAAGAAAATTTACTTTTTTAAGCAAAGGTACTTCTTTAAGATAAGGTATTTTTTTTAAGAAAAGGTAATCTGTTTAAGAATATGAATACGTATTTTTTTGGAGAAAATTTACTTTTTTTAAGAAAACGCACTTACTTAAGACAATGTTATTTTTTTAAACTTCTTTCACTTTGGCTTTTCTAAATTTTCTAAAATTGGTATTCGGTTCAAAACTACAATATGTAATAAACAGGCTCCACCATGAAAACTGTCCATTAAACAAGAAATTTCTCCACATATGTTAGTCTAGACACAAACCAAACCAAAAGTAAAAGTGCAAGAGTAAGTGTGCTGCCAAATATAATTTCATGCTCAGGGTTGTATTTCATGGATTTGCCAGTCTTGCACTTTGGCTTTTCTAAATTTACTTTTTATTGAGTTGAAAACTGCAATATGTAATAAACAGGTTCCACCTAGAAAACTTCCCATTAAACCAAACCAAAAGTAGCCAATATAGTTGATTATAATGGGTTGTAATAAAGTAGTTAAAAAAAGTTGTTTAACATTTTTTCATTTCCCCCCATTCCGCAACGTGCGAGAAGGAACTTCGTTCCAAAAATATGACATTAAAATTCTAAAATTTCATATCAAAAGAAAACATAATTTTTAACAGAAATATCACTTCGAAACAAGAATGCAATACGTTACTTAAAGTAGAATATCTGAGGGCCATCGAATTGCAAAGCCATGTCACCGCCGACTATGTCCTAATGAATTGGTTCTTCCTCCGGTTAAGCTACCATTCCTTGCTGGGAGTCCTCAGACACTCTAAGCATGTTCATCGTTTGGCGGTCATACGGGTTTTCTCTTATTGATATCCCAATACCACCCCCATGGCTTTGAAATAGTTTTGTATATAAGAAACATATGCTATTAAATAAAATCATTTAAATTTTGTCACATTTTCCCTTGTTTAAATTACTTTCACAAAAATTTCCCACAAAAAAATTTAGTCCAGTTGTACAGGACAGCACCTAGTGAACAAAGTTGACAATGGGCGCGCTATATCTATTATTTCCTTTATCTATGGTATGAAATAGGTTTTGAACTTACATGCTGACATACTTTTAGGCGTAATTAACATTAGGTAAGCAAGCTGCCATAACCACCACCAACTCTTTGTTGACATTCCAATGATATTTCGGCATAAAGCGAAACATGTAAAAAATTATAATATGGTGTCCCATAACATCCCATGAACGGATTGAGGAGAGCTTCACACAGTCAGTGAGATGTGCGCTTTCTAGTTTTATACTCACTGATTGGAACCTACAGTTTTACACCGGTTCCGAACGGTATTTTTGAGAAGCTTTTTCATGGCTAAGTACTCGATAGTGTCCCCATCACTATGCGAGGTGACCGTCGTCGAAAGAAATGTAAGGTGGTCTGAGCAGGGATCGAACCCACGTTCTCATGTACCAGAGCCGCGTACACTAACCATTGCATCACCGACGGCCAAAAATTATGAGATGTAAAAAATTATGATAACAATATGATGAAGCTGAAATTGTCGGGTCGTTTAGCCGAAATTGCTTTAATCGTGTTGAGACGCCTTTCGTCACAAAGGAGTTTCTGGTGTAAGGGTGAAGTGGTGATGTGGGTACTCAATAAAAGTTCTACAGCCCTGGGTATCGACGGTTTTCTGGCATACCCATCAAAGGCCTGATTATGTATGACAATAATCGTTCAAAGAATCTCGTGTTGTAGATGTCCTGGGTGCTGGCTCTCAGAACCCTTTAAAAAAAACTCCACTACCGACAGAACAATAATGAATTCGATATATATTCTTACCGAGTTAGCCCTCAGATTCCACAGAAATTGAAAGGATTTAGTACTATACACACAAAATATAGCTGGCCGACATTGGAGTGGAGATGATCTATGAATCTTTTGGCGGCACCATGTCATAAGGTCTTAATGCATATATCCGTACTGACGGGAAACTGTCTTATTGATGGACATTGGTTAATTTGCAAATGACTTTTGTAGAAGATTGCTACAGAAAGAGAGAAAAGACCCACTAAACATCCCTTTTGCACGTGTCCAGCAATGCACTGAAAATTGACCTACGTCACTTTGACGAATAGTCTCAATGAAAGGTTGCTAAAACATAATTTGATCACAGTAACATATATATTCATTGCAGCAAAGAAAAACTCATCGCCTCAATGAAAACGTTTATTGATACAACGAATATTTACGTTATGGCGATGAATTTACACATTATCATTCAATTAAACTATTTGACAAAGTGACAACGCTGGATTATTTAGTGTAGCCAGCAAAATTGTGGCTACCGTGGGTTTCTACTTTTTGGAACTGTGAGAGATTTATATCGTTTACGCTTTGGCCACATCTTGAGTTTCTTTGAGGCAATTATATAGTTTTCCAGTGGGAAAACCCACGGTAGCTGTCGTACCTAATTGGCCTCAACCAACTCACGGAGTCTAGGGACTTTACGAAACAACGATAATATATTTCTCCAAATGGCTCGATCCTCGCCTTTACTCTCCAGTAGGTAATATTAGGCCGTCGATGCTCCTGTACACGAGAAATTTTTTCGATCCCTGCTGTGAACACCTTCCATTTCTTTCGCCGCAGGTCATTTCGCTTAGTGCTGGCGACACCATCGAGTACGAGTGTGCCATGAAGAGATACCTTTCGAAACCGGTGTAAAACTGTAGATCCCAATCAGTGAGTTTAAAAACTAGAAAGCTCACAGCTCACTGGTTGTGAGAAGCTCCCTCCAGTCCCTTCATGGGATGTAATGGGATACTTTTTTTAACAGGTATTCGCCCACCTAATCCTTACAGCAAGGCCTTTGTCGACATATTTTCCCTCGATTACGCCTTCGAATAACTTTCGCGCTGGATAATTTTTATAGATTATCATAGCATGGCGCTTCTTTGATACACTTAACTACGTCGATGCCGGGATACTGTTTATACATCTCGTGATTCATATGACGTCGAAACTCTATTGTATACATTTGAAAGTATTTTACGGAACATTTTTCCCTCGATTACTTCCATTCTGCTTGAGATATGGCCCAGTATTCTCCGTCATAAACGGCACGACAGGTCATGGGAGTGTCTGATGTAGCTGCAACTTTGTTTCTCGAGAAGGGGCTTTATATCTGAAGTGTTTCCTTGCCCGAAATAACACTTCTCAGCCAGCACAACTACACGCTGGAATATAACGGCCCGAGCAACATTTTGCAGGAACATGTAAATGTTTGCAAGCATTGCTTTCGCGAATTGAACAAACAAACCCACAGTTGGGTCACAAATACTAATACATGTTAAACATGTAATATTGAATAACAAACACAATGTGTTTGGGCACAAGTGTACTATATTTGCGACAAGGTACATACACACTATATTTGCATCTCAAACTGACCTATTTTTTTATAATTCGATTTGAAATATTTTATATTTCAACAATTTTAGTTTCCCTTCAAACTACGAGATCAGGTTATTTTTTTAGTCTTGTTTACGGCAGATCCGAGCTAATTTAATTCCACCATTACCACGAAGCTATTCCCAGTATCAACGTCCACGCTCTGATTTGAACGAGTGGAACCACTGTTCGCTGAATCAATTTACTTTGGCTTGTTCTCCTACGTTGGTAAACCCACATTTGTTGATTCTTTCTTGATTCTCGAAAACACCGTCGTAACTACTCGAATGGATATTACAACGACCTCACAAGGCGTATTCTTAGAGCCCAGGATACACGACAGGCCTTCGTAGGACATCAACAAGGACTCGCATGATATAATAACAACCTCGGACGGCACACTCTCTGAGGATAGCAATATAACGACAAGTGCTCGTAGGATATTAAAATGACCTCAAACAGCTCACACTGTTTAGCCCACAGGTTTTAAGGTAGAACTTCCGGGATGTAAAATTGTTCACAGGACATCAACCAAGAATCGTAGGATATTAGAATGTAGTGACTCAATACAGTCTCGCAGTTCCCAGGATATAAGGCTGGATTTCAGACGACATCAACAAGGATTCGAATTGTCCTAATTTAAAGGATATTCGCAGAGGCTTGAAGGATAACTAAAAGGACTCTCAGAATAACACACAGGGCTCTCAAGGATTTTGATACACTGACGTAACAAGGACATTAGCTAAGACAGGTAAAGCGAAGTTCAACAGCACGTTTCCATAACAGATTTACCCTTGTTACCTCTGCGTCTGCATTTAGTATAAAATACAACTTTTTCTTCCGCGTGTTCATTGTCTTATACCAACCGATCAGCTGGGCTAAGAACATATGGTGCGGCAGCTGATAGCATAGTCCTAGAATATGCTGACGATCTGATAATTGCAGTAAATAGAAACCACCCTTCCACATCCAGAGATGTGGGCTACCTCTTAATGAGCAGATTCCAAAAGTGGACTACAGAGAATGGGCTAGTTGTGTATCCAAAGAAACCCGAGCTCATACTCTTTACAATGAAGCTGAAGGTTTCATATACCCAGTCATTGTCATTGCCTAAAAGATAGCGCATGTTATCTGTGTGTGATTCTTGTCGGAAAGCACGTTAAACACTGTGAATAGCATCAGCAGAGTCACGATGACCCTATCTTCGTATAAAGGCATCATCTTAGGACGATGGGTGTATCCCCGAAAATAGTTTACTTGATATCTATAACTGTTGTCCGCCAGCTAATGTTTTACGGAATTTTCGTTTGGCGGCTGGTACTGGAAAAATCAACTTACCTAGGTCTGTTGCCACAACTGTAGAGAATGACAAAGGTGTGTATCACCAGTGGCTTTCGCACAAGCTCGAGGCCTTAAGCGTTATCCTTTACCTTTTACAAGTTGATTAAGTGGGAAGGAAATCCGCCTAAAACATTATGCGCGATAGGTCACCAGTACATATCGTCATGGAACGATTTTAAGGGATCTTGCAGCATTCCACAATGGAATTGGAATATATGACACCCCCTTCTACATTTAAGAGATCTATCCCCACTCATAACCTGGCCAGGCAGGATTTGATGTGGCGCATGCCAGGCTATAGAAGATATTTAGTCTTCTACACTGATGCCTCAAATCTAGATGGCAAAGTAGGATTTGAAGTCTATTCCAAATATGCGTATCTAGACCTTTCACAAAGTCCAGCAGACCATTTTATTATCATTGAGACAGAGTCATGGCAGTCGGAGATGTTTCCCTTTGATTGAAACGAAACATCATCACCTCTATAATCGGTATTCCTGACTTCAAGACCTGGCCAAACCACCATGCACCTCTAAATGCGATGGCCAAGCAATTCGATATCCACCTTACATGGGTGCACTAAGAGAACTATATTTTTCAAAACAGGTTGTAGCAACAATAAATTCGGCTGTTGCCACTGAATTGTACCTGCCACAACCGAATTGAGGAATGAATTTAGTCCCCACAACTGAAGTGCGGTTGAATAAACCTCTAATAGGTTGTGATGGCCTCAAATGCGGTTTTGACAATCTTTAATCCGATGGTTGCCAACTCAAATTCGGATGTGATGACATGTGGTGGTTGTTACAACCTCTAAATTTGATTATGGCTAATTCGGTTATTTGTCATTTGGGTGTGTCGGGGCACTGAAGTATGCCAGGGAACCACATAGCGGATCAGCTGGCGGGATTAGGTATGACTACCTTACCTGTTCGGCTGGATATGGAGTATGTGGGCATGAACCTTTCTTTCATGCTTAAATTCAAAGCTATCAGACATGAGAATGATATATGATGTGAAGGCACAGATTGCTGCATCACCAGGAAGGTGTAACTGAGTTTTGATCTGAATTTAAGATAATATTCAGTCCTAGCAAGAATACACTATGTTAGTAGCTGCGACCACTGGACTCTGTTTAATAGGCAGACATGCGTCTAAACTTGGAATCTCAGCTAATGGTTGCTGCAGAAACTATGAGAATGAAGTGGATGACGAGAGCGCCGAACATCTCTAATGCTACTGCCTGGACTTTTGTATGAATAGGATATACTATATAGGACCTTACTTTATGTTGGATCTAACTGACATTCAGGAAATTAAACTAAATCGCAGCCCCAGAAGAATATTGGCCTTAGTTCCAGAAAGGGTATTTACGGATCTTTACATCTTTATCATTGTTTTTTGTGGGCTTTGCAACTAGAATAGTGTCATATCGGCCTTCCTTGCCAAAGACATTACGACATGAGAAAATCTATTAAACCTAGAAAAATACTGTCGCATGTAGCCGTCGATAGTGTGCGCCGTTCTTGTACATGAGAACAAAGGTTCGATCCCTGCTCTGACTACCTTACATTTATTTCGACGGCGATCACCTAGCTTAGTGACGGCAATACTATCGAGTATTTCGAAAAAGATTCCGTTCGGAACCAGTGTAAAACTGTACGTCGCAATCAGTGAGTGTAAAACTAGAAAGCGCACAGCTCACTGGTTGCAAGATGTCTTACCCAACCCCAATGGGAAACGATGTGGTTGTGTGAAAATTTCTGGACGTTTCTTTCTCAAAATATTGATTTTTGAACTCTCAAAATACTGATTTTGGGTTTGATTTTAGAACTTTATTGCACAGCACTAATTGCACGCTGAAAAATAACGGCCCCAGCGACATATTGCAGGAACCATGTACATGCTTGAAAGCATTGCTTTGCCGAATGGAAGATCTGCTACTTTTTGTTTCATTATTGTGACAGACAGCAATATTGTCAGCAGTTTTCAACAACCAACGCCACATTTGGATCACAAATGCATACATTATAGCCTATTAATCATTGTGTCCCAAACATGTTATATTGAATAGCAAACATAATTTGTTTGGACACGAGTGTACTATATTTGCGACATCCAGACAACAAAAAAAGACCAATTTTTCAGCGTGTGGTTCCACAAGAAGTAATCTATGTCTTTTCTTCAGCCACATCCTGAGCTTGATCGCCCATTTTCTATGCCAGGTCAGGTCTTCAATTCATGAAAACAATGCTTGCAAGCATATATGTATATGGACCCAGCAATATAAGTATATTTACTAGGGCAGTTTTTTTTCTAGGGTGTGACTCAAAAACTGGCCAGAATTTCACCAGCAAGTGCAGAAGTTGATTTTTTACACATAAGTACTCTATGCTTATAAACCAACAGGTTGTCGCCCGTTGTTACCAGTTTGAAGGTTGATCACATTCCTTAATGGCGGGTTACACACGTCGAAAAATCTGTATTTTGTTGCTGGTTGGATTCAAGTATAACGTGTTTGTAGCTCCTCGGCAAATATAGTATACTTGTCTCCAAACACATTGTGTTTGCTACTCATTATTACATGTTGGCGACAAAATAACTAATAGGTTATAATATATGTTTTTGTGACCCAAATATGGCTTTGTTTGTTGAAAACTGCTGAAAACAATATTCGTGACAGACAACAAAGGAACAAAAAAGCAGCGGATCTTCAATTCGTGAAACAATGATTGCACGTACGTACATGTATTGATGTTCCAAACATACACATGGTTCCTGAATAATGTTACAGTGGTCTTTTATTTCAACGTGCAGTTGATAATCATTAGCTTACTTGTCTGGTAGACAACCAATAATTTCGATTATTTAGGTTAAATAACATTGAAAAGAAGTCAAGATATCGATTTATCCAAATGTATGAAGACTGCTGTTTATACTTCGGGAATAGCAAATAATAACAAAAATTTTTAAATGAAAATGTCTGTATTGTTTTTTAAAGTATTCCCTCTTGTTGATCAATAGGCTTTTGCATTCGTTCAAATCATTTGTCATAGCAGTTTTTCCATTCCTCTGGAGACACCTCCAAAAAATGGTTTTTGAACGTTTTAACTGCTTCTTCGGCGCACGTAAATCGTTGACCACGCAGTTTAACTTTTGATATTGGGGGACAAGAAGAAGTCATTGGGTGCCAAATCAGGACTGTACGGAGGATGAGTTATCAATTCGATGATTTTACTACTCAAAAATGCACCTGCTTGACGAGATGTGTGAGAGCTCGCATTGTCATAATGGAGAATGATTCGCCTTTGGCGGTTGGTTTTACGAATTTCTCCGAAGACTTCCGGCAAACAAATGGTCGTGTACCACTCAGAATTGACCGTCCTATGTTGCTCAAGCGGAACAGTGGCCACATAACCTATTTGGCCGAAGGAACAGGTGACTATTTGCTTCGCTATGCTTCTTCCACGAACAACTTTTGTTTGATTTAGCTCATCTTGAAAGACCCACAGGGTCGATTGCTGTTTTGTTTCCGGCTCATATGCCTATAGCCATGACTCGTCACCTGTCACGATTTTATATATGTCTTTTGAAGCACCACGGTCGAGCTTTTAAATCATTTCCTTACAGCACTTGACACGAGCCTTTTTTTCAGCGATTCCCAAATTGTGTTGGATCCAAGACGAACAAATCTTTTTTATAGCCAAA
This sequence comes from Phaonia tiefii, assembly GCA_963931995.1. Classification (NCBI taxonomy): domain Eukaryota; kingdom Metazoa; phylum Arthropoda; class Insecta; order Diptera; family Muscidae; genus Phaonia; species Phaonia tiefii. Next base: position 229,551,734 of record OZ008368.1, on the reverse strand, counting down.
TGTTCATGCAAAACGAATGTACTGAAGTGGAACTAATGTCAAAGGATGCCTCTATCTCACGACATGTCACATGACCGTCTTGCATTATCAGTTCACGAACTGCATCGATGTTTTCTTGGCAGAACTACCGATTTTGGACAACCTTCACGAAATTCATCCTGGTGCGAACAGTGTCCGAGACTGAACTCTTGGTACCAGCGATTTACAGTGGTTTTTGATGGTTCTTCATCACCAAAAGTCGAAACAACTCGATTGAGACACTCTTGTCTCGATATCCCACGCTGAAAATCGTAAAAAATCATTGCCCGAACATTTTCACGCGTTAGTTCCAAAAACAAAAACTGAATTGTATTCCTTGCCCTAAGAAGGATCTACTTAAATAAAATATAAGAATTTAAAGCCTTAATACCATAACATCCGCTAAAAAATTATTGTATATTTTTCCTCAGTTTTCTGATTTTATTTCCTATATTTGCCTTCTCATATGTTAACAATCCTCCCATGTTGCTTTACTTCATTATCTTAAAACGTCTGCATTTTCATTTGTTGTTGACGACTGAATTGTGTGGTAAATGGTGCGGAATTGTTTCAATTTTTTTAATGTTTACATTCGGAGTTTATATACTTGTATGTGTGTGTGAGTGTGTGTGTGTGTGTGTCACTCACACAGTATGTATATGTATTAATTTGTATTTATATACAGAGATATTTACAAACTGAAAATTGTTTTGCATCATTAATTCTGCCAATCAAGTGTGGCATTCCAGTAAGTGACAGTTTCAATATTGCAGGAACGCAAATGTAAGAGTTTTTCATATACTACACATATACATACACACAATACACACATACACACATATATGTGGGAATTCTTTAAAAGAGAATTTGTGAAATGAAGTTTAAAAAGTACACAAATGTCAACAAATATTTCAAGAATTTACATATACATATGTCCTCTATGGAAACAGGAAGAAAGTAACCTTCATTTGGATTTGTAATGGAAATGAGGAAAATAATAAACTTTGTGCAAAAGAAGAAAAAATTAAACAAAACAAAAATTATTAAAGCTGCTTTAGTTTATAATGAATGTGGTAGTTAGTTTAACAATTAACGAATAATACTAAATTGCAAAAGACAATACATATATATATCCTTATTATATATATCTATATATCCTTATTATTACTAACGCACATAACACGCGCTCGATTGCAGAATGTCCTTGGGAGTGCGTGTGCAATATGTATTTCCTCCATGTATAAATAAGATTAACTCACGGTGTACACGCACACATGCGTACACATAAATTAAAATACAATTAAAATTAAACCGCCGTTATACTCCCACACACACACATGTAATATATCAAATTGTGTACATACTCGTACACATTTGCACACACACACACACACGCACACCTTTTGTACCTTCAAAAGCAAATTAAAACTCAATTTGTGTTGATGCATAAAATGCTGACCACTGTCCGCACAGTGTAGTAAACTATGGTTACGATAAAAATGTTTAAAATTGCTGACCTACCCGGCAAAAATATAATGGAGTAGTTCCAACGGCTCTACCCCTTTCAGTACTACCAACGAAGTACTATGTGCTGATTTTCGCCATACAGGAATCCGAAATTGCATTACAGGAATTATGGTGTTTGTCGGAAGAAAAAGATTATCTGCCACTAATGTTCGTCCAAGTTCAATGTCTTCGACGCCTCGATGGTGAGATGCGCGGCTGACGATCAAAACGCTTGAGTTCGAATCCCGGTCCCCGTCGGGGAATAATTGTTAAAGAAAAATTAATAATTAAATATTTAAACCCTCGCTACACAACCCCGTAATTTGTATGGTATACTTTCAGGCGAATACAATTTGATTACAGAAATTTTGGCAACAAATGTTCGTTCGATGTACTTGCCACATTGGGAAATTTTTTTTTTCTAAAATAACTCCAAATTTAATGGACACATTGCAAATCGCTTTAAAAAAAATATTTCAGCAGACAGTTGTCCGAGGCCTTCGGCCACAGACTGTCCCTGCAGGCTGTGTCAGAGACACGGCCATTAAGTTTAACGTAGAATACGCCATCCGATAAGACAGAAAACATATATAACAATAAATGATAACAACAGCCACTCGTTGCTTTCTTGTATTTCGTGTAGTTGCCATTTTGATTAGTAGTTTTTATTTTAATTTACTAAACGTCAACTGTCAGCAACTGTCAAACAGCATCAAGCAGCATTGTTATTTTCCTTACTTGGCAGCACTTTCATTTAACATAAAAATGTATGAATTAATTTTTTCATATATTTTTTATAATTATATACATGTTAAATTCAAATTCACATTTAACATTTTGTTTCACTTAAATACATAAGTAAATATACGAAATTTCAATATTTCATCAATCAAAACAACAGCCGAAGGTTTGTGTCCATACTAAAACAGCAGAATAGTTTGTGTTCACGCTACAAACTCAAACACTCAACCAACCACCACACATATGTTTGAGTGTATGTGTTTAAACAATTTTCATTTGAAAAATTTAAATATTAGGCAGATATCAACCAATATGAAATGTATATCAAACGAAAGATAACATCTTCATTTACCTACAAAAAAATTTTTAAAAAAAGTTATCTCGCCGTTTCCTCATAATCAATGAAATAAAGATTACAACAATAACAATCTGACATGACTCCCTATACCGTAAGGTAAGACGTATTCTACGCCAAAAACAAAGTTTGATTTGGTGAGATTCGAACCCAGGACCTTCACCAGCTGCCGTTTTCTAAGCGGACATGCTACCTTCGTGCTAATTTTTGTGCTGTATCGTAGCGATATGGAACAGAATTTATTCTACTTAAAAGTATCCAAATTGGGAGTACTACCCTCCAAGGATAACACTATGTAAAACGCGGCGGTGCAGCACCCAAATTTGCACTACCTCTTACCGCGTAGTTCTGGCGGAAATTCTGGTGATTGGTGTACACTTTTTTTGCTGGGTAACTAAGCATTACATCTGCAACATGTCAACATATCTTTAGAATGTCAACATAACATTAGAAGGCCAACAAACAGTTTGTGGTGTATCTTGTAGCTTGAGTGACTGACACTATGTAACAAATTTTCAACAACGTCCTGAGCAAATATATCTAACACCTAATCCACTAACCAATCCAAGCGGAGGTACTGGCCATCAAAGACGCCTGCGCCGCGCTTATACTACAGCGAGGAACAGAGCGCATTGGAATATCTGTAGATGGCCAAGCGGCTCTCCTATCACTTAAGTCTTACAACACTGCATCTAAACCTGTTGGTGAATGTAGGGAAAATCTTGCCGATCTAGGCGATCTTGACGATCTAGGCCGGCTGGCCAATGTGGTTCTTACTTGGATACCAGGCCACAAGGATCTCCTAGGGAACGAAAAGGCAGACGAACTAGCCAGGGCAGGATCCTCTTCCACCGAACTCCACATGGTGTCAGTCGTAACGCTCAAAAGAGTTGGTCAAAAGAGGTATTTTCTTGCATTATCTTGAACGACCGAAGACCAGATGGGATAAGACGGAAACGTGCCGCATATCCAGATACACATGGCCAGAGTATATCATTCACCGGACTAACTCCCTGATTAGCCATAATCGGGGAGACATATCTAGGCTAACTGGCATGCTCACCGGGCACTGGTCAATCGGTAATCACGCAAGATGGTTGAAGCTGCCATATAATGACCACTGCCGTACCTGCGATGACGCAGAAGAGGAGGAGACGGTGGAGCATCTCCTCTCCTCTGAATAGACGCCTGAAGACTATGGACCGTTCCTTCCTGAATAACCTCACTGAGATACACGATATAGATCTAGGGGATCTAATGAGGTATCTCCGATTAACAGGCTGGATATAGACACGGTACTTTGGGCTGCCCGGAGTGATGTGGTATGCAAAACGGTGTCTCAAGATACTAATTGATGCTAAATAGTATCTTTAGCAACCACGAAAACCAACTAACTAACCAAACCACCTAGTAAATTATTCCCTGAATCCGAATGTGTAGTCAGAATGATCAAGAGTAGAACCGTGTTCGATATATTGCAAAATTATCGAGAATTGTGTTTTGAAAAAGATGGTGTTTCTTAATTACAAATATCTTCGAAACCATTCGATGGATTTTGTCATTATTTATTTTTTATAGAAAATAATAAAATGACTGAAACAACGGAATGTCGCTGAAAAAGATCGGTTGAGAAATGGCTGAGTTATAGTGCACCCAATTTCAAATTTCACAACAATTTTGATGATTTCTTCCCCAAATTTTGCTGATTTTATCATATTTTTTTCAAACCAAACAAAATATTAAAATTATTAATGTAATGGAAATACTCGTATTAATGTTTTATAACTACATAGTTTAGTTCAAAAAGAAACATTTTGCCCCCAACAGGATCCAGATGAGTGCAAAAATTACAAAGTTACAGTAGATTTTGTTAATTAATTCACTTTTCGATGTTTATCAAATCAAAGAAGCAAAGCAAGTAAATATGTAGAATTTGATAAAAGAACTTTGCCGTTCTTTGAAGTGGTCCACTGTAACTCAGTCATTTCTCAACCAAGCTTTACAAACCATCTAGCGTTGTTTCAGTAATTTTATTGTATTTCATTAAAAATAAAGAAGAATAATATCTGTCGAATATTTTCGACGATATTTGCATTTAAGTTGCATCTTCTTTTTCGAAAACACAAATACCAGTAATTTTACAATATCTCAAAAACGGTTCTACTTTTCACTATTTTGACTTCACATTCGAATTCAGCGGACAACATTAGGTGTCAGATACATATGGGCAAAAATTTGTGACACAGTGTTATATGAAAATTATAATTTGATGTGAATTACCGCTACAAATACTAATTCAAATAATTTAATATCCATAGGCAATAGTATTTTCAACGCATTTCCGTCATATCTTACAGTTTTGGTTTTCAAATATTTTAAATGTGCAAGATTATGAATTTGCCACAAACCTCTACATATGGAATATTTTAGAAACAGATTTACAGCAGTCACACAAATTCAAACTAATTAAAAGCATTCCCATTTGTCATTACAATTGGCATTCGGTTCCACTATCTGCAGTAGCACTGCCTAAGTACATCGAAATTCAACATTTTTTAATTGCCTTTGCGAACAGTGGTAATTCTTCTGCACTTGCATTACATAAAGTAATGAGAATTAAACTAATGCGAATTAAAAAATCCCAACACTGTTTGAATCCTAATGTTAATTACGCCTAAAAATATGCCGTGATGCCATATACCAACTCACCACGAACATTTGATGATATCGCAAAGGTGATAGAAAAACTCTAGATGGTGAAATATATGTGGTGGAGTTGAAAGTCAAGGGAAATTTTCTAGATGGCGCACCAATGGTGGAAATGGCAAAATTTATCTAGAAGCAAAAACTATTTAACCAAAGATGATAGGAAAACCATGGATGGTAAAGCGTATGTAGTGAAAAGCGTATGTGTGGTCAAAGAAAATTTTCTAGATCGCGAAGAAATTGTGTAAATTCCAACACTGTTTGAATCCTAATATTAGTTACGCCAATAGATAAATAAAAAACCATAGATGGTGAAAGATGGTGGATTCAAAGTAAAGGGAAATTTTCTAGTTGGCACCGGAGTGGTGAATATGGGTTTTAGTTTCCCTGGAAACAAAAACTATTGAAAAACCTGAAAAACCATGCTTTCTTACCGTTTATATTGTTAACGAATATCAAAAGCGAAATGCTTTTCTGTTATTTATATTTTATTTTCAAATTTAAACAACAGAATCGAAATAAAAATGAATTTTGAGTGCTTTTTCGTCGCATCCGTGTGAAAAATGGTCGCACGGAAACAGCCTTTGCCCTCTGGTGAAAAGGTGACTAAGCAAATGAATCATCTATGGTTTTTATTTACCTATGTTACGCCTAAAAATATACCGTGCTACCATATACCAACTCCCCACGAATATTTTATGATATCGCAAAGACGAAAGAAAAACTCTAGATGGTGAAATATATACGGTGAAAATCACGGGAAATTTTCTAGATGGCGCACCAACGATGGAAATGGCCAAATTTCCCTAGAAGTTAAACCTTATTAACCAAAGATGATGGGAAAACGCTAGATGGAAATTTTCTAGATTGCGCAGAAATTGTGAAATAGGTGATCACAGTTACTAGCATAAGTATATCCAGTCTAGGAGTGGATATAACCATGTTCGAACAATTCAGGGAATAGCATGACCATACTTGCCTGGTGATTCTGCAATTTGTGCTTACAGACTATATAACATTCGGCTGTCTGAGATATTCGGTTTTAAATATGAGCTTGCATGCAGCAAGAGGTATAATACCCACATAGTCACAGAAGTAATAGTTTGAAAAGTTATAGTAGCAACCGTACATTTAGTTGTCACCATAGAATTTCTATTGCCAAAACCGAACTGCGGTTGCCAGGAATGAATTTACTCGCCACAACTGAAATTTGGCTGAAATGATATGGCTTCATAGTTGATTCGGTTGGGACAACTGAACTTTCAATTATATTCGTTATGCTGATTAAATTATCTATTAATTCGCTTGCAAGAACTGAATTTGAAATCAATTGGTTCGTAGCAACCCTATCAGTTCGGTTGCAACTCTCGAATTCGGTCTTAATTCAGTCGCTACAACCGAATTTGGCTTTACTTCAGTTGCAACATCCGAATGTATGAAAAACGACTTGCAGCAACCTCATTTTTCATATAATCGATTGTTGCAACTGAAGTAAAGCCAAATTCGATTGTTGCGACGGAATTAAGACCGAATTCGAGAACTGCAACCGAACAGGTAGGGTTGCCTCTCTCATGTTTTCCAGTTTTAAAAACAACCGGAACACTGAATTCCTAGATTTGCCGGTATTTTGAATACTCTATTATCTGCAACTCACACAAAATGTGTTTGTCTATCTATTAAACAGAAACCAGTGACTATAGTTACTAGCCCTTTGACGACGACATATTTTTGGACGAGGCGATTTAATTTTTTGACCATTTTCGTGATCTGGGATCTAATGATAGCTACGCTGCAAAGAATGGGACCAAATTTTTTTGTACATTTTTTAAAATCTTTATATTAACTTCAACTGTCTGTATGGCGAATGTAGAATGTACAAAATGGTCAATGAACAATGTACAAAAAATTATCGGTCAACCTTAACACGTTGAAATTCGACCTTACATTTTTTAAAAGGCAAGGTATGGTCTCAAAACTTACCTAACGTTTCCCTTACGTGCGTCCATTTTTTCGACTCATTGCATTCCTTTGTAGTAAGACCACTTTTTGGCTCAATTTGAAGGCTCATAGGGGTTAAATGGGATCAGTTAGAGAATTGTCACTTACTGCATATTTGTTGCCCCTACCGTCTACTATAAATCGCCCATGGATATATTTACTCTATCTCCTAAGTTTACAATTATAGTTGTCAAAACCCATGGGCAAACATAGTTGCCAGTTGCCGTCAAAGGGCTATCGTAGAGATATCCTGTCTACACGCTGAAAAAAACACGGCCCCAGCAACATTTTACAGGAACCATGTATATGTCTGCAAGCATTATTTTTATGAATTGAAGATCTGCTGCTTCTTTGTTGTCTGTCACGTTTTTGTTTTCCGCAGTTTTCAACAAACAAAGTCACATTTGGGTCACAAAAACATGTATTATAACCTAGAAATCATTGAGTTTACAACATGTAATATTAAATAACAAACACAATGTGTTTGGACACAAGTATACTATATTTGCGACAAGCTTCGAACACGTTATATTTGCATCCAAACAGAAATAGACAGATTTGACCGATTTGGAAAATAGACAGATTTTCGAGCGTGTAAACATGGAATCAGGTCATAACTTGGCCTTACCTGTCAGGTGATTTTGCAATTTGTGCCTCCAGACCATTTATCATATCAAATAGCTTGGTCATTTCATTTAGAGCTGTGCAGCAGATATGAACAATTCTGCAAAACTGATGCAGAATCAAGTGATCTGTCGAGGGCTGAGGCGAAAGAATCAGTAATATCATCAATCTCAGCAGCATTAGCAGGTTCATATATTCAGAAATTATTTGCACTTGGTTTAGTTTGTGATGTAAATATTCCTAGATTGATCATGTTCTGCGAGATTGTAACGATGATTGTCACAATGTAACGATGTTTGGAAAACGACTGCTCACTCGACATCTTCCATCCTTTGACCAACTCAAAGGGTTTCAATGATGCAATTGAAACATCATGGACCTCTTATCTATCTCTAGTAATAAATATGGGCTTAAATGCTCCTGTTATAGGAATAAAGGTTAGTGGATAAAGCATACTCTAGAAGTGGCTTTCTGCTATCATTGGGACTTCCCCAAATTGTGAGCTGCCCATTGATATCCGCACAAAGAACAATATATTTATTATCCATTTCCTCCTCAATTAATTTCACCTGCAGAAGCGACGGGCGGGAAGCAGTGTCTACAAAGGGCACACAGACTGACTGTATCCAAGAGTTGTTGCCCTTAGGCTCGCAATTGTAACGACTCTATCACAATAGTTAGATGATACATGTCTACATGATTCCCGGCAAGTATTTATTGGGCTATGTAAAATTTGGAACACCCCGTTATTGCGAAGCAGATGGTCATTTTGACATTTATAAAGCGACAGTTTATTAGTTAAAGGTTAGAAATTAACGAAATGGGTCGCTTTAAGCTTGAAGAAAATTGGGAAGTATTAAAAAATTTCTCCCAAAGTTCTGAATCGGAAAATAATCATTTTTATCGACTTTTCCGATTAAGCTCATTTTCACGAGATGAGACCCAAACAATCGATAATTTACTGTAAAATTGGGTAGATCGAATGTGGTACTGTAAAGCAAGTCGTGAAAGCCTTTTGAACAATGATGTGGTTCATTTATCAATGTCAATGATGGGTTTTAACAAAATTTCCAAATTTTCCAATTCCAAATTTTAGGGGTCACCCTGTACTTATATACAAATTCTTCGCTTGTCGCTGGTTTTGACAACCTTGTATTCAGGGCTCCTCAGTCCACAAATATTTTCGACATTACTTTTATGTCTGTGAATATGGAGCAGGAAAGCTGCAGAAGCTGTAAGAGAGGCTGTAAGAGATCATGTTTTCTCCGGTGAGTGAAAAAAAATGTAAATGGCGCCGGTGGGATTCGAACCCACATTCGCTGGACGATCGTTTCGATGTTTGTGAAGCATCATCTTCAGCAGCGTCTACCCCGTTAAGCCACTGGGGTGTGTATTTACACAAGTCACTAACCGAAGACATTAAAGCTAGACGCTAGACGCTGCTGAAGATGATGCTTCACAAACATCGAAACGATCGTCCAGCGAATGCGAGTTCGAATCCCACCCGCGGCATTTACATTTTTTTCACTAACCGAAGAAAACATGATCTCTTATAGCCTTAAAGGAAATTACAACTTTAAATATAACGAGGATCTAAGACAACAAAAATTTAAAAATCGTTAACCGGTCTCTTGGAAATAGATTTTTCAAGCAAACCGAAACACAGTTTTTGAAATATCGATTTGTCTAATAATCCTGATCTTAAACAATACCGGGTTTTGGATGCTCCATTCATGACGCACTAATCGTTTTGGTTCTAAATTTCTGACCTCCCATTTTAAGTTTTCGTTTCAAATTAACCCTAGTGCCTAAGCTCTTATGGGTTAAGAGATATATGAAGAAATTACTTGAGTGACCCAAATATTTATACAAAAACCTCCCATTGTGCAATCACTGTTGTATGTGTTCACAATTGCTATTGTGTTGGCATGTGTGTTTGTTAAAGATGTCCTAGAAGTTGTGATAATGGCAGTTATACAATTTGTGTTTGTTTGCGTAAGTGTGTATGAGCGAGTGTTTGCGTGTATGTGTTTGCGTGCGTGTGTATGTATGTGATAGTTCAGTGTCTGGCATCATTCAATAATAAAACAAATAATACAATTTTGTTTATATTCATATCAACGTGTATGTGTGAATAAGCATGTATTTGTACAATTTGTATGTGTTAATGCGTTCAAATGAAATTGTATTCCTGTCAAATACAAACACACTATGTCACGCACACATAATACAAAGGCATGGACTCACAATCTCGCACATGCATTTCATACTAGACAAATAAACAAATACATACCTGCAACACACACACACACACACACACATGTAAACACACTCAACTAGTCGCCTGCCTGACAAGCACTCAAACGCATCCACTTCCGCCGGATGTGGTCATAAAGAAATCACCAAATAACGTATGTAAATCGTATTTTGTTTTTTGCTGTTGTTGTCGTTGGTCCAATTTTAAGCAGACGTTAAATACACATTATAAACCAGCAACAACAACAACAATAACACACAATAATTATAATGACAACAACATCAGGACAATGTGAAAAATCGTAAACAAAGTTGAAATTAATTAAGACTTAATTGGGTGCAAACTATAAATGTATTGGAAGGAAAATCATTTATATATCCATATTGTCGTTTATAATTGGCATGAAATAGTAGTTGTTGAATAGTGTAATTGATGCACAGTGTTACGAAAAAGAATATAACTTCTAACATTCAAAACAATGAGGTAAATGATGTCAAGAAAAATTCAACAGATATCAAATATTTATAATTTTTGTTATCAGCTCTTCAATGTGCAAGATTGTAAACCCTGGAATCCAAATAAACGAAGTTCCAGTTCACCCTAATCCAAATGGTGTTATGGGAACTTCCTGCTAAAAAAAAAAACCAACCCGTAAAAAACACAATTTTTGACTATAAATTTTTTATATATGACCACGCCCCTTTGTCCAATCCCGCCCATATGTGCAACAGATCTTAGAATATTTACACCTAACCAATATACCCAATTTTGTTCAAATACCGTTAACAGGAGCAGAAATAATGGATTTTTAATTTGTGATTTGTATGGGAGGTACAACGCCCCTTTGTCCAATCCCGCCCATTTTTGTCGTCGCGTCGTCATTATTTAGCCTGCGAAGTTTCAGCTCGATTGGATCACGGGAAAAGGTTAAAAATCAATCCAAAGTTTTTTCGCAATGCATGTATACATACAGACAGGTGAAGTTAATATAAAGAATTTAAAAAGTACCAGATATTGAAAGAAAGATTTTGAAAAGTGATAGATTTTGACAGGTTCTCCTCCAGTGTAAATTACGTACGTGTGATTCTCAATTCGCGATGCTGATCTCAATTCGGATCATTACCCATTTGCAGTAAAGATATAAGCTGGACGAAATCCCTAAGATATAAATCACAGAGGAAGCTCAACATCGGAAAGCAGTATCATTAAATTCATTAAATTACGCAGAATACATAACCTGTCGAGGATCCTAGAGCGCATTGTAATCAAATTTCTTGTTCAGTATAATCAGCTGCAAACCCCGTCCGTGGTTATGAAAAAACCCCCCAAGACGAACCTTGCTAGGATGAAGAATCTCACATCTCAACCCAAGAAACGAACGCTGAACGTATGGCAATGCTTCAAAATTCGCGAGATTTAATGTGGTTCTCGATGTGAAGTCCTTAACCACAGGTGAGCACCGCCCCACCAATAACAAGTTTGATACGACTTTTAGCGCCGCCCGTGAGATATCCGTGCTACTCCGCATTGAGGAGGGGCAGCCAACAGATCAGGAATAGGGGCAGCCAACAGATCAGGAATAGGGGCAGCCAACAGATCAGGAATAGGAAGCCTTATACCGTTGGTATACACGATTACGTGGGAGAACAAACGCACCGTATTCGCATATCCGCTAGCGCGACTTCTTTCTTCCGGCCACGAGCAACCAATTGAGCAACTCTCTGTACATGTGCTACTCCTCCTTGGTAAAGACTGCGGTACTACCCAAACCTCTTCCGCGATAAGGGCCACGGACCCCATACTTCGAGGATATGCACCTGCCTAGCATGCTTCGTTACAAGTAACTTCTCCAAAAGAAATATATTCTGATTTCCTTGATGAAAATTCAAAGATCAGCTCTGATTAGCGTTAGTGGGGCAATGGGCACGACGTCAGATACTGCACTTACTGCTATCCTGATATCATGGCTGAATCGGCAGCCGCTACATCCCTGGTGAGAATCAGAGATTGTGGCTAAATTGCTACACCGTATCAACTCTATTCCCGTAAAAACGGACTACTGTATCCCCTACCTTCTACCAGCGACAAATTTAAGGACTTCTATTCCGAACAGGAATACCTGGCCGTCGGTGGTGCAATGGCTAGTGTGCGCGGCTCTTGTACATGATATCCTGGGTTCGAACCCGGCTCTGACCACCTTAAGAATTTCTTTCGGCGGCGGTCACCTCGCATAGTGACGGCGACACTATCGAGTATATAGCCATGAAAAAGCTTCTCAAAATACCGTTCGGAATCGGTGTAAAACTGTAGGTACCAATCAGTGAGTGAAAACTGGAAAGCGCACAGCTCAGTGATTGTGAGAAGTGTCTCATGGGATGTAATGGGAAACCATTTATTTTTTTATTTTTAAAGTCACTGGAAGGGGACACCAGTAGTATCAAATTTTTTCACGGATGGATCAAAGTTGGACAAAAGTTGGGCTATGGTGTTCATTCACCGGACCTAAATGTAAATATCTCCTTCAAGCTGCCTGATCACTGTAGTGAATTTCAATCGGAAATTACCACCATACCGGATTTTGCTGAACTACTGAAAATTAGTGTCACAACCCTCCGGAGAATATGTATCTACATACAGAGACAGCCAGGCTGCCATAAAATCCCTGGAAGCTATGTTTGCTACGTCCCTGACGGTGAAAGAATGCCAGTCATCACTTAGGGTGATGGCAGAGTATTTCGACATTAGGCTCATCTGGGTACCGGGACACAGCGACATTCCAGACAATTGCGTAGCGGATGCGTTAGCTAGACAGGGTACTACGGCACAGGTTCTTCCGGCAAAAGAAGGTGTTAGTATGGCAATCTCTACCTGCCGTGGGCCGATAATATATTCAAAGACAAAGGGAGACTTACTTCAACTTGCAAACAAGCCAGGGACCTCTGGCCACAGGTGGACAGGAAGAGGACTAGGCAATTACTTAACTTGCCGAGAGGCAGGTTATCCACAATGATAGGAACACTTAGGGGACATTGTCTTGTAGGAACACACGCCCTAAGATTGGGACATAGAAACTCCACTCTCTGTAGATGCTGTATTGAAGAGGACGAGGAAACGATGAAACAGGACTGAGAAGTAGGATATTCGGAACACATTTAGTTAGCACCGTAGCCCTACAGGATATTCCTGTCGGTCTTATAGACAAATTCATTGAAAGGGAAAATTGCTATAGAGGAAACTGCAGGTATCACAATGGACTTCTTTAGCCTAAGTGTGCTAGACAGCGTGCTGTCTTGCAGCCTTTTCAACCAACCAACCAAATTGGTCTTCTCCTAAAGGAAGGGAAAACCCCAAAGTTAACAACTTTTTCGTAGACACTACCAGTGTCTGCATTCATAACGTCAATACGTTTTAACCGTTTTTGGGTACACAAAAATTCGTTTCCAACAAAAGAAATAAACGTTTTTTTGTTTGCTGTAAAAGTTCACAATTTTCCGGTCAACCATGATAACAAATGTTAAACGAAATATTTTTGGGGCATATAAATGGGAATTGAATTCAACTTATATTGATTACTGGGCAGACTTAATATTTTGCCATATTTAGAAAAAAAAAATGTTTGTATGGTTTCCAAAATACTGTATACAATCAAATTTGGAATTAAATTGTACATATGTATATTTTCGATTTCCTCTACATGCACATTTGCCTGAAACTTAATACCCTTCAATTAATAATAACTCAATGTGATTTATTTTTATGCACCGACAATATAAAATTTATGATTAAATAATAACATTACAAAAAAAATCTTGATATTATATATGTAATTAAAATGTATGACATTCCATTCATTCTATTGATGATAATCATCTTACAAATATTGAAATATACAATTAGTGGCACTTGAAAAGTTAAATATTTCATTAAAATACAATTTTAAATATTTAATAGATAGGTAGCAAATATCTGAATCCTTAATAAAGTTCACATCCTTTACATGCATTGCACACATACATACGTATGCATAGCACATTTGTAATACATATCCGTGCATGTGTTTACTACTGGCCATACACTTGAATGGATAACAATAAAGACTATAATTTTTCATAGAATGCATATGCAATAATTGCAGCTATTGATGGTTGAAATTTAGTTTGTTGTATCATATTCGCACCTCGTTTACATGAAATCCTGGCCAATTTCAATCAATTTCGAATTTCAATTGACCGGTTGGCAGAGAAGAATTGTTTTCAATATCCGGTGAAAAAAATATTTTAAATACGAAACGTTGCAATATGAGGAACAAATCATTATCTGAACGTGGATTTGATAAAGTGGCTGAATTCAATGAATTGGAACTTTAGAGTATCATGGCAATTAAAATTCTTTATTGTTGTTCTTTGGATGCGGATTCAATAGTTTAGAACATCCTCGACATTGCTGGCGAACAATTGTATTGTCTATTGCGCACTCGTCTGGGCATAAGAACGACTCACAGGTCGAGTCAAAATGAGAGCTGCCTGAGCATAATTTATACATTTCGTCACTAACTGTATTCATAGATGGCATACTCATAGTTGCAAAAAACACACGAATGAGACATTCACAAAAAATAATGATACATATTCATTCACTTCAATTTCAGTGAAATGAAATGAGTTAGTCCAAAAATGGCTTGAATGACTTAGAGTATTAAACCATCAAAGTCATTTAATTTGTAGTATTCAGTCAAAGCACAATTCACACTCGCCTCCACTCCGTAATCATTGAGTATTCTTGCTTCAATATGAATAAATGTTATACGTTTTTTTTTATTTTATTTTATCAAGCCAACACTCAGGGGATGCCGCTGATGCAGTTGGCTTGATAAAATGCAGTGCATTGTGTTGGCGAAGAAAAATTGAGGTAGTGGAGGATGGAAAGAGGGAGTAGTGTCTGTTGAAATTTGCCTTAAATCTTTGTATGTCACAATTGGTGGGAAATACACTTGCCGGAAGCCGTACTGTACGGCTGAAGAACGAATTTTCTCTATAGTATGTAGTGCGGTCAACCGGCCACTCGAAAAAAAACGGATGAGAGTTCCTGGAAAGCCGCGTACTTCGACTAAATATCCTCATGTCTTGCATAAGTTGATGGATGTATGTCTGTGTTGAATAAATACCGTGGAAATATCGATAGAACAGCGATACGCAACCCACATTTCGACGATGCTCAAGGGAGGCTATAGAGTTGGATACACTACTGTTCCCTATCAACACCACCGTTCTCCTCTGGACACGTTCGAGAAGCTCCAAAGATGTCCTAGGTGCACCTGCCCATATATGGGAGTTATATTCCATCTTTGGCCTGATGTAGGTGGTGTAGATATTGAGAAGATCACATGGGGTGAAATATTTCTTGCACCGCCTTAAAAGGCCTAGACACTTGAATGCATCTTGCGACACTTCAAATACATGTTTTGCCCCAACGGACATCACATTGTATTTTCATGCCCAGAACATCAAGAGCGTCTGATTGATCAATATTCTCACCGTCCATAGACAATGACGACATACCTGGGTCAGCAATCCGCTTATGCGACAACAAACAACACTGGGTCTTACCCGCATTAAAATCTACTCTATTCATTCGAACCTATTGAAAAATGTATACCATATCCAGGCCGAGTTTTTTATTCATTATTCATTAAGAGTAGATTGGACTCACAGTCTGACCCAGTAGATCGTCAATGAAAATAAGAAAATGAGAAGGAGAAAGAACAGAGCCCTGTGGTACACCTGCAGTCAATTTATGCTCGTCGGATGAAACTCCATCTACAACAACTCGTATAGTGCGATCTCTGAGAAAACTCGATATAAATCGAGTGAAGTTATCACCGACACCAAAACCAGCGAGCTTTGACAAGAGTGCATCGCGGCATACTCTGTCGAAGGCCTTGCAAATATCAAGAGCCACTACCTTAGTGTCACCAAGCCGGTGAACGGATCGACTCCACTGTTCCGAAAGGAACGCCATCAGGTCTCCAGTAGCCCTCATTCTACGACAGCCAACCTACCGATCATTAAGAAGGTCATTGGACTCAAGGTATTTCACAAGATGGTGGTTAACCATGCTCTCCATAACCATCGAGAGTGCAGAACAAATTGCAATTGGGCGGTGCAAATTTGCAGGGTTACTTGCATCATCGTCTTTAGGGATTGGCTGGCCATTATCAACCTTCCAACGCACCGGGAAGACTCCCGCACGGTATGCAAGGTTGAAAAGGTTGCGGAGTGGACGTGCCAGCGTCGAAGAGGACCTACTCAAGACCAGTGCAGATATGCCATCCGGGCCCGGGGATTTATTTACGACGAGATTCGCAAGAACCTTTTTAAACTTCGAAAAAATATATTGGGCATGGAACAAGATACGAAATTGATCACGGGGTGTGGTTGATTGCTATCCGGCAAGGAAGAGTTTCTTGCAAACATTTCAGCCAAGGGGTTAGCTTTATCAACCGGTTCAGTGAATGTTATTTTATCTTTATTCTTCTTGCAAATGACCAAACGCTCTTACTTCCTCTATTGAAAGTAACTACGTACTATGTGTAAGAAGTTGAGCAGAGTTTTGTTCCATTCATTATATACTTTACAATAAGTGTCAAGGACGCATTCGAATCATACAATATTTTTCTAGTAATTCTTAATATATTTATTTAAGCAGAATATAAAAATATTACAATACAAAGTTCAAATAGAAGGTTCACGAAGAACATAGGGCGTCAACGAATTCTCTCCATAGATTTCTGTATCTGGCAAGTGATTTAATGTGATTTAATGATAGACGAGTTGGTATGTATTCCTTCTTCAGGCACTGTTTCCATGTACTGGGTGATTTTCCAGGCCCTCGACACCGCTGCGGGTTTCATTCAACTGCCGCTCTAACAATATCTGTTGTTGGGCACCTAAGCAGTATATAACCGATGCAAATCCATTTTCTTCTACACGCTGAAAAAAACGGCCTTTGTAATATATTCTCCCAAACATATTCTGCAGGAACCATGTATATGTTTGAAACACACTGCAAACATTTATATGTTTTCAAGTCCCAAACTCAGGTGTATTTACATGCAAACATTAGGATGTTTACTGACAAATATGTATGCTTTTACGTGGAAACAGTTGCATGCTTCATCCCAAACATCCATAGACTTACGTGGAAACATTCGCGTGTTTCCCCCAAACATGCATATACGTACTTGGAAACATATGCGTATTTTCTCCCAATCATAATAATACTTAGAATCGAATTATTCTATCTTTCTTTATTTATTATAATTAATTTTTATCAATATATATCCACATTTGTAAATAATTAATACAAAAACTTCAAATATATAAAATTACCCTTTTTATATTTACTTGCATTGAATATTTTAATTTTATTATGAAATGAGAATCTGCTGCTCTTTTGCTTCTCCTTTCTTCGTTGTCTCTCACGTTTTTGTTTTCAGAAGGTTTCAACTATGCCTTGGCTATCACTTTGCGTTGGTACACAAACAATACACTTATATAAAAATCCAGTTCATGCATGACAAGCGTGTATTCATTGCTGGTATTTTTTTTATATTTCACAAATGGTCCGCCGTTCCGATTTTCACAGTAAAGGCTGGGACAGACAAAATGCTTCACGTTTCCATTTTCTTTCCCCACAATCGTTTCTCACTTTGGTAGCATACATACATATAAGTATATACGAAACTCATACACAAAAACCAAAGCAACATCACAAACCATTTAACCGTCCGAGCGTTTCTTTATTCTTTTTTCACTGATCAAGCGCTTTTCTTATCCTATGTCCGATGAACCATTGACGACTGAATACGCGAATACATGAAATTAAAACGCAATACATCAGCCAAAATAAGAAACACTGACTTCATCTGCAATTTGCACGCACATTCAGGATTATTCATGAATCACTCGCTGAGAGAATAATGCAAAAATGCAGATACACACTTACAAGATATACAAACAAGATATACAAAGTACAACAAACCCGGCCGTGTTTGTATCACAAACACAGATATATTTGGGTCGCAAATACGTACGTTATACTATATTAATCATTGTGTCTCAAACATGTAATATTGAATAGCAAACACAATGCGTGTGCACACAAGTATATTATATTTGCGACAAGCTCCAAAAACACATGTTATATTTGCATCCAAACAACATGAAACGACAGATTTTCCAGCGTGTACGATTATCCAATTCAATAGGACTGTTATATGCACGTTGCCAGAGTACTTCATCAATTGTCTTGGGCCAGTATATGCGAAGTAGTTGTCTCAGACAACGATTGATAAACGGTTGGACCTTCTTCATTGTCAACTTCGTCAAGCTCCAAGTATTACAACCCTACTTCTTCACACTACAATTGAATATTCGCCGTTTCATCTTTTCTGATATTCTGTTATTGCGTCTGATTTTGTGCAGGTGTAGGAATGAAACACGGGCCTTAGTCATCCGCTCACGTATATTCATCGCAGAGCCACCATCTTTGGTAATTTTGCATACTAAATTATTGAATGAATCCACATCTTCAATTAACAAACCACAAATTGTTAGTGAAGTATTCCGTTCTGATCGAATGCGCATTAGCTTTGTCTTCTTTATATTTATTCTGAATCCTACATTTTCGGAGAGTCTCTTTAACTTGGCCTCGATGCCATAAAATTTGTTGGCCATAAGACATATGCATGTCATCTGCGTAGTCGATATCATGTAGATGTTCATACGCACTCCACTGAGTAAAGAACGGTGCTTCTGCAATAGTTGCCTCCATTACCTCGTCCATAACTAGAATAAATAATGTGGGCGACAACACACATCTTTGTCTAACTCCGGCAGACATGGTGAAAGTTTGGATTTCCTTCCCATTAAAACGAACTTTTTGCGCTGCATCTCTGTACTGTGCAAGGATCATGAACACTATCTTGTCCGGTATCTCCTTTTTAGTCAAGGTGGACCACATTGAGTTTCGGTATATACAATCAAACGCTTGTTCGAAGTCCACGAAAAGTAGATGCAGAGGTGAGTGTAGTTCAAGTGATTGTTCTATGATTATACGGAGTGTGTACTGGTGGTCCCGCCTGCTCCTTCTGCACAATTTGGTACAACACCGGCGTGATCCGATAATGTATAAGTGTCGCCAATACTTTGCTTATTGCCTTTAGCAATATAATACCTCTCCTGTTCCTGTACAGCATTAGATCTCCTATTTTGGGAGGGTGATATTTTGGTCTATCCATGCACTCCTGATGACAGCTGTAATGATATCTGCTAACTCTGACGCACCATATTTCAACAGTTCCCCTGGAATATTATCAGGACCGGAAGATTTGTGGTCCTTCAATATCTCTTCTCGGGTTGCGACCTGAGTGTACTACCGAAGGGCTATACTGATTTCCATCATACGGAATTCTAGATTAAGATGTAAAGAATTCACGGTATCGCTCCACTTGCCGATCTGGTGATGATACCTCCGTGATATTATTAGCTTTTAACGATGCACTACTCCTGATGTTATTACCGCTCAGCCTTTTTATTCAAGAGTACACAATACGGAGGTTACCTGTATTTGTAGTCTTTTCGGTTTCCTCTGCTGTATTAATCGACAATTGTCGTAATCTGAATGGACCATGTAACCCTCTATAATTGCTGATTAACTGTCTCTTTAACATTGGTGTCTTCGATCGTATACGAATATTGTACAGGCGTTCACGTTCACGTTCATTTTGATTATCCTGTTGCAAATTGGAGCGCGGAGTTTGGTAGTTCATCATTGATATGGAAGGGTCGAGGGAAGTTTAGATTGTGTCGTAATAACAGGCACACCGTCACTTGACTTGCTCATTTGGTGATGATATATTCATCATTAGACTTTTTATTGACTAGTACATAATATGGAGGTTAACTATAATCGTATATGTTGTTCAGATATATTGTTCAGATTATTGTCGTAATTTCAATGGACCATGTATCCCACTCTACATCTTGATTGCCTATAGTCTGATTCTAACTGCCTCTTTAACGTTGCTGTCTTTGATCGTACACGAATATTGTGCATGCGCTGATGATTCCGAATTTCGGTCCAGGATTCTGCGCTAATCCAAGGTTTGTTCACATATATTTTCTCGCCAAGGACCTCCTTGGATGTTTCTTTCAGCTTTCGAACAATATCTGACCAGATATTTTGTCTATCCTGTGCCAAATTGTAGCGTTGAGATTGATAGTACATCAGTGATATGGCTGGGTTCTCCAGACGGTCTAGACGGGTGATCAATCTAGAGGTTTTTTTTTCAATATAAAAAAATACAAAAATTCAAATCAAGTGTGGAATCTTTATTTTTCATTCGAAAGAACATTTTATGCCATTTTTTTAATATAATTTCCTTCAAAAGTTGGCCACAATTACGCCCCAGGGTATCCATTCGGACGGTAAAATTTTGGATAAATCGTTCGAGCATTTCGATCGGTATGGCGTTAATGACCCGCGTAATGTTGGCTTCCAAAACCTGTATCGTAGCTGGTTTGTCAGCATAGACTTTGGACTGTACGTGGCCCCAAAGAAAAAAACCTAAGGGTGTGATATCACACGATCTAGCCGGCAAACTCAGCGGTCCAAATGACGTCTCAATAGAGCCATTGTTTGAGCAGCTGTATGGCAAGGGGCACCGTCAATATTTCAATACTTCGTGCTGGATGAGGTATATTATGTCGAGTATTATCTAATAGTGAAAATTGGGTTTCAATGTTGGCGATGGCAATCCGAATAGTGCGTTCGGTAGACCGATTATGTCGACCATAAAAAGGTCTAAGCGCACGAAAAACGTTTCTCACCGAACGCTCATTTCCATAATACAGTTGCACAATTTCGAGACGTTGTTGCAGTGTAAGTCTTTCCATGATGAAATGGCAAACAATACTCAAAGACAAAAAATAAAGTTTAATACAACTCACGCGTAATCTGTGAAAAAAATCACTCTAGATTGATCACCCGATATATTGTATTTTACGAGTTTGCCTCTAATACCAGTGACAGTCACTCGGAGGAGACGGAAGGCGCCCATTGAGAGTCGGTGATCGCTATCAATATCAGAACCACGTCTAGTTTTGGCGACCAGAACGGAACCCAGAAACATCATGCTGACAAGCATATGGTCAATTTGCTTGAAGGTTTGACTATCAGGCGATTGCCATGTGTACTTGTGTATATTTCTATCGGGGAATTTCCTTTCGCGGATAAACAGTTGATGACGAGGACAGAAATCTGGGAGCCTGTTACTATTGTCATTTCCCACAGTTCCAAGACAATGTCTTCCCATCACTTCCTGTAGATTGTTCGTGTGGTTTCCCACTTTGGCATTGAAGTCTTCCAGAAATATTTTAATGTCACCGATTGACAAGGAGCTTACAGTAAAATCCATTTGGCTATAGAATTCGTCCTTAACACTGTCCTCATCAGGCCCAGTGGGTAAGGCCTGTCCCACAGAAATCCTGCAGAATTTCGAATTACACCTCGCAATGACGATCCGAGCAGATATAGCCAGGTATGATATTTGAGCATTTCTAGCCGTAGGGAAAAGGAGAACGCCGACTCCGTTTATACGTTGCGTATCATTGATATTATATAAATGGTATCCCATTACATATCGTGAAGGAATTGGGCAGAGCTTCTCACCGCCAGTGAGCTGTGCGCTTTCTAGTTTTATACTCACTGATTGAGACCCACAGTTTTTACACCGATTCCGAACGGTATTTTGAGAAACATTTTCATGGCTAAATACTTTATAGTGTCGTCATCACTATGCGAGGTGACCGCCGCCGAAGGAAATTTAATTTCTCATGTACACTAGGCGCGCACACTAACCATTGCACCACCGACGGCCGGTTGCGTATCATTGCCACAGTAAATAAGGCAGTGACCAGACGGTAGTTGAGATTTGCCACAATTAAGCCAACGCACTTCCCTAAGACCTAGGATGTCCACGTTGTAGCATTGCAGAAATCGTTTAGCCTGTTCAAGTCTCGGTTTTATGGACACAGTTCTTACATTCCAGGTACCAATCATAAATCCTTGCTTAAAGCCAAATGTCGTTCAAAAGGGGAGATGGTTTTCCTCCGAATTTATTTACGTTTCTATAATGATTGTAATTTAAGACGAGTGATTCATTAGGCCACCGCATACCATCCTAGTGCTGGGGGTACCAACAACCAAGAACATCAAGACAGGTTTACACCCTGTATTAGGGAGGTTTTTTTTATCGACTTACCAGTCTAGATCCATAGTATTTAGTAAACGGCACGGACACCTCGAGCAGGATATGGCTCTTCACCACGTACTACGGAACATTTCCCGTGCATGTGCATTACCAACTTTGCACACGAAGTTACACGAGTTGATCGAAATATATATACTTATACTTACATATATAGAAGAAAAACATAATTTGTGCTTTTTCAAACTTTTTAATTATTTCTTTATAATTTTCTTATATCCGAAATGCCTCTATACAACCAAAACAAAAGTATATAACATAGAACCAAATAAATATTCTATTCATAAACAAGTTAATTACTTTATATAAGCAAAAAAACATGTAAACAATTTAAATATTAATTCATATTTAAATTCAAAAACAGTATCTTTCCTACCGAAACAGTGTAGGACCTAAACATTTGCATTAGACCGACTCACATTGTACAGTGGAGAAAATGAGGTTTTTACCCCTCAAAATGTACCTTGGTTTATTTTATGATGATTCCCAAAATATTTCCTCTCTAGCATTAAAATCCCGTTTTTCAAAGAATTTTGTACTTTAACTAAAGACAATTTATACAATATTAGTATCATATGAAAGATTTTAGATGTGTTAACATCTATACGCAAGGGTAGGGCAATCTATCAAACTGAACACATGCAAACAATACAGTGCGTTAGCATCACATACGTGGTTGTTGTACAACAATAGTATCTGCCTAAAATTAAGTATGACCGTATTGATGGTAGCGGCAGCGAAAAAACAAGCAGGTCGTCGTCGCCAAAGAGTATTGAATAGTATAGAGAACTCATGGAACGAATTGAATGACTCAAAAGCACGGGCGACATCTGGTGAATGATTCAAAACGTATCACTCTCTTTTTGTCATAACTTGGTCTATTTATAATTTTGATATGTAACATTGATGCCTTTTGAAACATTTATGCTTTTTGTATTGTTTTATGTAATAATATTGTCGAAATGGTGCATTTATATTGAAATAATCTATAAAGAGGATAAGACTCGTTTATGCTCTTTTACTCAGACTCTAACAAGGTACAGTGCCCACGAAGGGTAAAGCCATGGTAATAACAAAGAAGCAGCGTCCGCGAGAAGTAAAGTCTTCGCATAGTTCTGAAAATAACTTTTAGGATCAGGTATGTTATCCTAAACTTGGTAATGAAGTACTGATAGCCGACCAGTACTTCAAACTAGGGTCGAATATTTAAACAATAACTACTATAACCTCAACGAGAATTATAACGGTGGGTAAAAAATTGATCCACATCGAAAATCGTATACCGCCGCGAACCGCTATACCATCATCTGTCATTCAATAGAGATGGCAAATGTCGTAGGGGTGTACCATTTAGTATGGGTCTTAGTAAGTATTCGTATAGATTTACTATTCGCGAGTGTCGCATAGACTGGTCCATTATGGCAAATTTATATTTTTAAATACGATTGGAATTATCGATTGTGCGGATTTGTCAGTAACGATGTCGCAGTAGTCGAGTGAGCATCGTGCGTTCGCTGTGGATACATTTTTTAAGAGTAATAATTCTTACGTAATTGCTCGTCGATAATTTTGTTCAAAGTTCGGTATTCGGCGAATAAGTGATGGACCGAGTGTAAATTTAATTTGTTCGTAAGTGCAGAGATTCCGCGCAACTACTTCGGCTATGAATGTCCCACGGCCAGGGCCCAGTCGATCTTCAAGGACTCCCGAAAACATTGAACTAGTTGAAAGCAGTTTATGTGAAAATCCGTGACTTTCAATACGGAAAAGAGCAGCCTCACTGGGACTTCCAAGAGCGATTATTCATAAAATTTAAATCCTTTTAAAATTAAAATCGTTCAAGAACTGAAATAAAGTGACTTTGATTTACGCAAAAATTTGTGTGGAACGATGTTGGAGCGTTTTCGCACTGTAGATTCCATTTTTAAGAGGCTCATTTTCACTCAAACGGCCACGTCGATAAGCAAAACTGTCATTACTGGTCTCCAAAAACCCGTAACCCTCGATTAAAACATCAAAAACCATTGTATTGCCCCAGGGTAACTGTTTGGTGTGCATTATCCACGCATGAGATAATTGGACCATTTTTTTCGATCTCGAAGCCAAGCGGCGAATGTCAACGGTCATCTAGATGACATACTCTTTAAAAACTAAAATCCGCATTTCCATTCTCTTAATAAAACTTTATGTCAATTATTATGTTTTTTATATAAGTTGGAAAATATAAATCTGCTACCAGACACCCTGTATGATCGTAGTCGTCATTATAAATTGCATTCAATGCATGAACGAAAAGTGTTCGTCATGTTACACATTTTAATTAAGATTTGATTAATAATTAATTAATTGAATTAAATACGTAAAACTGAGAACAGATAGTTCAAACTGAACATACGACAGTACAACGTGGCAGAAATGTTTCAAATGAGAACAGCTGCTACTCCGGCTTTTACTCCGCCTACTTTCTAATAGTTCGCAGCATTCCTACGAATATCGATATATGTATCTCGGAAAGCGCTCACCAGATCGATTTGAAATTTTCAGGGAATATAGACGAATATATGCACATTTCGAAAATGAAATTCTAACTGCGTACCACACCCTATTTTGGATTGCAACGAATAATTTTAGCCAATATGAACTAGAAACAGACGACTCTTATCTCCATGTTAAGTTCGTACAACTTTGAATATTTAACTTTTGGCATTTACCACTCCATCTGTCTGATGCCATTTGACGTCGACAACCCTACTTACTCTAGCTTATTTACATCAACGACAAAACTTTGTCCATTATTACAAGTAAACTAATTTATAAACATTTCCCCAAATATCCTTTAAAATGGTCTAACAACTAATTGTGGCTCAATTCCCCTAAGACTCCATATGAATGCCATACCACCTCAACAACTTTTAACATATCCTTTTTATGCTCACTTGTGTTCATTTTCGAATATTAAACAATAATGTTTTGCTATAAATATTTAAACATTTTAATTAATTCGTCCTGATTACAACCCTTTTTAGCATAACCACCTTCATCGAATGTACATACAAACTCATGTCAAACTGTCATAATACGAAAACGCACAAACGAATACCAACCCAACATCTTTGTATCCTTTATGAAAATGATGTCCTGCAGAGGTGTGTGTTTAAGTACATTAGGGTGTAATAAAATTCGTTTTTTGTTGTTTTAGAATTTTAGGAAAGGGAAAGATGATTAAAAGAATTCGATGGATGGTACCTTAGGTCCTCTGCGAGTGGCTGAAGTTCCGACTTCTATTGTATTGTGATAAAAAAATTGGTGTGTTATCAAAATAGGATTCAAACTACGTGACATGGTGAGCACATAACGGGAAAATATTTTTCAAATTTTCTTCAATAACACAGTGAAACCATTTTCGGGTGAATCTCTGCAAATCATGCATCACTATGGCAGTTTGTTAGTGCATCCAAAATGATTACGATTGGCTAAGGGATTTTTTCACTGAGGTATCCGTTTTCAAAATATCGCTCTTGTCATTTTCAAATATTCAGGTGTAGAGTGGATATTTTGTGAGAACCATTTTTTCAGAAACGGTCGCGAATTTCATAATTCTGTTTTGGCTAAAATTTTCAAATCTTCAGGTGTTGAGTGGATATTTGTGAGAGCCAATTTCTCAGAAACGGTTGCGAATTTCATAAGACTGCTTTTGGCTGATATGTAGCTTATGAATTGTAAAAATATCGTGCTACTATTGCAAAGCGAAAAAATGTTTTTATTGACGACTTTTTTGGCAAAATATTGAGAAAAAACATTTTTCGACATTTCCTTCAAATTTTTACTCTACAAGCAGGAAGTATTATTACTTTTTATAGAGGAAATTGTACCTCGAATGCGTAGAATAATGCAGCTCTACAATCTACGCCCAAGAGGTTACTTTTCCATTAAGATTTTTTTTGTTTAAACAAACTTAGAGGTCTTTTAACTGGCTGTTGAACTTCATATTGATCTTCCGAATTTGATTCAGCCCTACTTTCCAAAGTGTTTAAACGCTTTTCGTTATCAACACTTTCTTCTTCTAGTTCCCCTTCTTTGGTTGTAGATTTGAATCTGTTTATCTTACATGACCACCAGCAAACTTCACCGAGCATGGCATCGTGAATCGTGTTTCCATCGACGTAATAACTTGGTGAAATCTCTCACCCTGTTCGTTGGCATATACCAAGTTCAATGTGTACACGCGGAAAAACACGGCCTCTGTAACATATTCTCCCAAATATATTCTGCAGGAACCATGTATATGTTTGAAACACACTTCAAACATTCATACAAGTTTGCAAGTCCCAAACTCACTTGTATTTAAATGCAAACAGTAGCATGTTTACTTCGTAAACATGTATGCTTTTACGTGGAAACATATGCGTTCTTCATCCCAAACATTCATATATTTACATGGAAGCATTCTCGCGTTTCCTCCAAACCTCCATATACTTACGTGGAAACATATTCGTATTTCCTCCCAAAAATAATAATATAAACAATAATATGTCGTATTTAGAAATGAGTTCAATATATGGGGTAGTCCAAGGTAAAACAAATATTTTCCAATTGACATGTCAGTGATTTTGATGAAATTTGGTGGAAAGTAAGCCTATGCCAAGAGAAGCTCAACCCCGGAATTTGAGCTTTTTTGTGGGTTTTATAGGCTATCAAAAGATTCACAGCCTGTTTCTCTAACTCGAACGAAAGCTTTCGTTTGTGTTCTAGGCGAAAGAAAGTTGCTTTGGGTTTCACAATCTTGTCGTTTCAAGTCGAATAAAAATTTTAAAGATTTGAATACAAATTTTGGTTTATCTATTTCGAACGTGCTGTCACTCAGGAACAAACATGAAGTCAGGCGAACGAAAAATTCGACTTCCATAAACCGTATTTGAGTCGAATGTGAGTGACTGATTTTCGTTCGCTTAGCTTTTCGTTCGAGATAGAGAAGCAGGCTGTCAGTATCGTTTTTTATTTTCAAACAACTCAAAAATGGTAAAAGCTAAACTGTTAAAATTTTCCACGTATGTACACAAGTAAATTGACTTTAAAAAAAAATTTAAAAAAAAAATACAATTTTTTTTTGCAAAAAACATGTTTACTTCAAAGAACTTAGCGTACCAAAAAAGAGCCAACCTTCGTTTTTTTTTGAAAAAAAAAATGTTATTAAAGCGGCATTTTTTTCAAACATTTTGCGGGGTGCGGCATGTCGGTAGAGTGCAAAATGAGGGAGTTATAGGCATTTTTGTAAGGCAACCTCCCAAATTTCTATACAAAAAAATGCTTTAAATTAGTGATCGGCAGAAAGAGAGAGTGTGAATGTACATATGTATATGAATTTTTCACAATTTAGAGCATTTTTCTTATAATATTGAAATTTTATTCGCTTTCACTGATCAAGTCCTCTTGATATCCTCTGTCCAATGAACCATTGACGACTGAATACATAAAACTAAAATGCAATACATCAGCCAAAATAAGAAATATTGACTTCATCTGCAATTTACACTTGTGAATCACTGACTGAATACTTATGAATCAAGGACTGAGAGAATAATGCATTTATTCTCTTACTCTCGAGAGAGCATAAACAGTGCAACAAACACAGCTGTATTTGTAGCACAAACACAGATATATTTCGGTCACATACACATATATTATAACATAGTAATCATTGTGTCTCAAATATGTAATATTAAATAGCAATCACAATGTGGTTGCACACAAGTATATTATATTTGCGACAACCTCCAAACACATGTTATATTTGCATGCAAACAGCAAAAAACGACGGATTTTCCAGCATGTGGGTTTGGAAGGCAAATGTCATTGATCGGTGACAACGCATCATGAAGCATGCTCAATGTCGGATTTATGGCAAGGATATCAGCTCGATTTTTCCAGCTCGAGCAGGTGTACTGGTCATCGTTGTATCGAGTATCCCAACCGCAAATGAAACACATATGCTTCGGATATCCGCCTTTGAGGCCCCGCAGTATGTTGCTGACTTCCTCTTGTGTTTATCATATTGAATACTTTCTTTCATGTCGATACTTTCATATTCAACTTGTACACACGCTGAAAATTGTGTATTTTTTTGCTGTTTGGATTCAAATATATCGTGTTTGTAGCTTGTCGCAAATATAGTATACTTGTGTCCAAACACATTGTATTTGCTATTCAATATAACATTTTTGGGACACAATGATTCATAGGTTACAATATATGCATTTGTGATCCAAACGTGGTTTTGTTTGTTAAAAACTTCTGAAAACACTGCTGTCTGTCATCATAAAAAAACAAAATGCAGCAGATCTTCCATTTTCGTAAGCGATGCTTGCCAACATGTGCATGGTTCCTGCAATATGTTGCTGGAGCCGTTATTTTTCAGCGTGAACCAGTACTGTATTTCGACGAGTTAATAAAATGACTTCAATCATTCGGATTGCCATTATAATTAAGACGCATTTCATTCATAAAGCCTTTAATGGCATTGGAATACGAAAAAGTGCTTGCTAGTGAATCGTGTTAAACTTCTGAAATTCTGCTTGTCGCTGACGATAGGCTGCCTGCCACTTTTATGTCATTTTACGTGAGATTATTCTTCTTTACGAACGAACCAAGATGAGCAACAACAAAGTCCCTTTCGTCTTGATGTAGAGGTTTTTTTTCAGCATTTATTATTTATAAGTACACCCTAATGCCATTGTTTGTTTATCATAGGTAAAATTATTAAAACATGACATTATGGAAAACTTTTTGAAATCTGTTCCCAAAAATTACAAATTAGTCTTTTTTGTTTTTGTTTTTAATGAGCAACATTTTGTAAAGCAAGTTAGATTGTTTGTTCGGTTACTCGGCTAATTTGTGCCTTATTATGAACTATTGAAAATAATCCGGCTTATGGAAGCTCGAGAAGTTTGTTTTTGTTTTTGGGAATACTGTAACGAGATGATTGTTTGCTGACAGAGTGTCATTAAGAAGGATACCATAGTTTCGGTTGCTCGAAATTCAAGACGGAATGGGAAAAAGTCGAAGCCCTTGGTGGTTGAAATATTGACTATAAGCCCATAACTTTAGGCTGTGATGAGCTTTTGCATTGTACTCGGCTTTTGTATATGTACACTCGGAAACTGAATTACTGTCGATTGAAATCAGGACCACTCATACACGAGCCTGTATACAGATTGGTGTTCGTTCGCTTTAACGATTAGGCAACTACATCTTACTTTACTTTTATGGAATATTTTACAACCTCATGAGGTCAAATTAAACAATTTTCAACATATTCTTCCAACTGGCTCTATCCTTCGCCTTTTCTCGCCAGTTGGATACGGAGGGATTCTTCTGCCTGGTCTTTCTAGCGGAGTCTTGGTCGTCCTCTTTTCCTGCTTCCATCGGGTACGTTATCGAAAACCTTTCGCGCTGGCTCATCTTCATCCATTCTAATAACATGGCCTAGCCAACCCAATTGGTCTAATTTGATTCGCCTAGCTATGTTCACGTCAGAATTTAAATCATATAGCCCTTGGTTCAAGCGACGTCGATACTCGCCATTTTCCCTAACAGGACCATATATTTTACGGATAATTTTTCTCTCGAATACTCCCAGGTGTTTTTCATCCGCTTGCGATATGACCCAAGTTTCGGAGCATTATGTCAAGACAGGTAAAATGAGAGTCTGATATAGCTGGACTTTTGTCCGTCGAGAGAGGTCTTTGTTCCTAAACTGCTTGCTGAGCCCAAAATAACATCTATTTGCAAGCACAATTCAATTCAATTTATCTTCAGGCAGACGTTGTTGTCCTTGTTCACTGCGGATCCAAGGTAGACAAATTCATCTACCACTTCAAAATTAAATCAGCTGTCAACGTTCAAGTGCGGACCAAGTCGAGAGGTTTATCTAGTCGTTGACACCATCAATTTTGTCTTGCCCTCATTAACAGCAAGACCCACCTTCGCTGATTCCTTTTCGATTCTTGAAAATTCTGCAGTAACCTCTCCCAAATTTCGCCCAATGATGTCTATGTCATCAGCATACGCCAGTTGAAGAGATTGCACGAAAGTGTGTCGCCTTGTCTAAGTCCTCTCTTGGTACAGAATGGTTCAGTGAGGTCTTTCCCCACTTTCACTGCTGATTTGGTGTTGGTCAGCGTCATTCGACAGATGCGGATCAGTTTTGCCGGAATCCCAAGTTCAGAACAGTTTTAGGGCTATCGAAAGCAGCTTTGTAATGCAAAAAGGTGGTATCGATTTGCTTTTCGTTGACTTTTCCAGGACTTGGCGTAGCGTGAATATTTGGTCAGTCGTGGACTTGCCTGGTCCAATCAGGTTGTCAATAATTGGCTTTAATCTTTCACATAATACGCTCGACAAGACCTTATACGCGATGGATAAAAGACTGATACCGCGATAGTTGGAACAGACACACGGATCACCCTTTTTGAATACAGGACACACGGGCATAGATTGCCCCAGCCGTATACCGCATATAAGTCGATGGATGTAGACTAGTAGTCCTTGGCCACCTGCCTTAAAAAGCTCAGCGTGTAGGCCATCCGCACCGGCGGCTTTATTATTCTTAAGGCGGGAGGCGTCCACTATCATTACCTCCTGATCTTCAGTGGAAGAATCTGAATCCTAATCTGAGTGGAGTAGTGCTAAAAAGTGGTCTCTCAACATTTTGAGCACACACTGCTTCTCAGTCACCAGATTCCCATTTTCGTCCTTGCAGGAGGGCAGCCCATTATTATTAGCCCCTTAATCGATCTTCTTACCCTCTGGAAAAACTTTCGGGATTCACCATTCATCCTACACATTTCGGTTTCGGCAGCTACATCGTGACAAACTAATTCGCATGCATATATATTAGGGCGGGTTAATTTTTTTTTTTGATGAAGCGTATTGCGAAAAAGTAATCTATAGGGGATTTTGAGAAATATTGCTCGAGAGACCATAGCTCTAAGTCGGATTTGGAGCCCCCAAAATTTCAAAATAGATATTTTTCCATATATACATAGAATAATTTAATTAAATTCGTCATAAAATCGGATAGAATTATAGTAGATTTCTCAATGTGGGCTTGTTTGAAAGGAATTTTTATCACCTTTAAGAATCTGTATTGATACCAATATTTTATTTTGAGTAGAGATATTAGGAATTTTTTGTCAAAAAATAGCCTAAAATGAACTTTTAACTAATAAATTCTGAATTTTCCTCGATTTTTTTCGAGATTTTTTTTTTTGCAGATTATGAAAGTTCAGATAATTTCCAACAACTTTTATTACGATCAATTTTTTTGTTTTCGAACTCCTTTTTGTAGGAAAATCGATCTGGAAAAATCAACATTTTCAAGGTTTCAACAACAAAAAAACACTATTAACACTAATATCTATTTTGAAAATTTGGGGGGCTCCAAATCCGACTTAGAGCTATGGTCTCTTGAGCAAAATTTCTCAGAATCACCTATAGATTACGTTTTTGCTATACGCTTCATCAAAAAAAATCGTTCCATACAATTTGACCCGCCCTAATATGTATATATAAATATGTCCTTTATTTCTTGAAACACAATATAGCAATAAAAAAGAATACAAAGTTTAAATAAAACGGTCACGATGAACATAGGACGTCAACGAAGTCTTTCCATCGATTTCTGTCTCTGGCAAGTGTTTCAATTTGGTTCCATGATAGTCGAGATTGTTCGTACTCTTTTCCCAGGCACGGCTTCCATGTATTCGGTGGTCCTCCGAATACATTTCGTACTCTTTTCCCAGGCACGGCTTCCATGTATTCGGTGGTCTTCCTGGCCTTCGACACCCGTGCTGGTTTCACTCAAGTGTTACTCTAGCAATATCTGTTGTTTGGGCGCCTAAGTATATGGCCGATCCAAGTCCATTTCTTCTGGCGTAAGGAGCGCGTGCGACACAAATGGTGCACACATTTTTGGTAAAAAAAAAATAAAGATGCATGGATTAATTTGTTTACAAGAGTTTATTTATAAAACAAAAATTAAGTTCAAATTCACTTTTTACACTGGCTTGCAAATATTTAGTTTTGGAACGAAGTTTCTTATCGCACGTTGCGGGATGGGGGCTAAATGAAAAAAAATTAAACACCTTTTTTGTAAGAACTTTATTACAACCCAGTATATTATCAACCATAGTTAAAGGAAATAATAGATATAGCGCGACCATTCTCAACTTTGTTCACTAGGTGCTGTCCTCTACTATTGTCACTTTCATTGAAGTTTCCCATAATTCTCAGTGATGTTTAAAAAAAACGCCCAAAAACTGTAGCAACTTCTGTGGTCGCAGATGCCAAAACCTTTAGAGTGTCTGAGGTCTCTCAACAAGGAATGGTAGCTGAACCGGAGGAAGAACCAATTTATTAAAACATAGTCGGCGGTGACTTGACTTTACAATTCCATGGCCATCAGATATTCAACTTTAAGTAACCTGTTGTATTCTTGTTTCGAAGTGATATTTTTGTTGAAAATAATTTTCTCTGATGATATGAAATTTTAGAATTTTTGCTTTGCTTTCAACGACATCTAGAAAATTACCCATTACACTAAAATGTTCCCAACAGTTGTGCTTCATCTATTAGTTTACTTTATGTATGTTATCAACTATATTGGGTACTTTTGCTTTGGTTTGTGTCTAGACTAACATATGGTGGGAAATTTCTTGTTTAATGAGAATTTTTCTAGGTGGAGCCTGTAAACAATATGTAGTATATATTGTAGTTTTGAACCCAATAAAATATAAATTTAAGAAAGGGTATTTCCAAAATATATCGACACAGTCCAGGACCCAATCCCTATTGAATTGTATGAAATGTGGACAGAAGTTTCTACTCGGCCATATGAATTAGATGACACCAGAATTGGGTCAAAATTCAAAGCATTTTTTGTTTGATGGTTCGTTGAAGTAGGTATTGTATGGCACTTTCTGGAAAAAGGACCTGACTTAAAAATGGTATAACTTTGGAATGCATTAGTAGATTTCAAAATGTTGGATATCATTTTAAAGCTCGCAATAACCGCTTTAATAGTAGTCGATACAACAGTCATGTCGTTGTGGTTCAATGATATTGAAAACTCCAAAGTATCCTTTATCCTTGAATATCCTGGCATAACGTATCTTTAATTTTTGCTTTCCCCCGCCAAACAGAAAGTCCATCTTTTTCTCTCATAGCCAAATTTCAAAATGTTATCTTCATGGGATCAATAGATACATAAGATTTGGTAAAGACTGCTCGAGTTTTGCTATTTTATTTTAGTTTCGATTTTTCAAGTAGTGACTACGTATAATACAGTTACAAAAAATACTAAAGTAGAAATACCTAGGAAGTGATAGTATTTTTCTTGTATGTATTGGCGAGTGAAACAAGAATCTGCTTTTGAAATTTCCCAAAACACCCCCAAAATCTTGAAACCCGGTTAAAAATCCGGTTTTGCGTACGTTTGCCCACATATAAACCTGTAAGTTAGTTGAATATCAACCGATTTTCATTTTCTTACCGGATTTAAAAAGTAGAAACTTAGACCTTTCAAACAATATATACGTTCTATAAGAAAATATGAGAAGTCGGTGTGTATTTGTCCAGCAAACAGATATTTTTTTATTTTTTTTACCATTTTTCAACTTCGGCGATGATTTCACACATTATTTTATAAAGAAACCATAATACTCTTGAATTTATTCAAAAGGGACGTTTCCTAGTGAGTAAAACGCAAACGTTTTTAAAAATCCGGTGTTAATTGACTAAGTTATTGAAGATTTTAGAATTTCTTCCTTTTCTTCAAATAAATACCTTTTCTTAAAAAAAAATTAATTTTCTTATAAAAAATCCTTTTCTTAAAAGTACCTTTTCAAAAAAATAAAATAATGCATTTTCTTTACTTTTCTTGAGATAAGTAGCCTTTCTGAAAATAAGTACATTTTCTTAAAAAAATAACCTTCTCCTAAAAAGACAACAACTTCTTTAGGAAGTACGTGTTCTTAAAAAAAGTACTTCTTTGTAAAAAAATTATACATTAGCTTTTAATAAAAGAAGTACCTCTCTTTAAAAAAGGACCTTTTCGAGAAAATATAACACAAATTCTTACAAAAAGGACAATATAATACAAATTCTTACCAAAAAGGATAGAAAATTTCTTAAAAAAGGTTTAGCATTTTACAAAAAGTGTATTTTCTCAAAGATCCATTTAAATTGTCGTATTTTTCTATGGGCGCCTTAGGCGTGTTGGAACTAACTAGTACATAATTGTTGTAGCACACTTTCTTCTACAACCTTGTTCATCTTAAGCAGCTCCTTTCGTAGCATTTAAATGCCGCTTAACCAAGGCCCAATATCTTTCGATCGGACGGAGTTCTGGAATGTTAGGTGGATTTGCCTTCGTTTGTTACAAACACTATATTGTTGATGTCGTACCAGTCAATAGCTCGTTTGCTGTAATGGCAAGGCACGAGATCGGGGCAAAAGAATGTAGAATCTTCGTGCTTTTTTAAAAATGAAAGAAGTCGCTTTTGTAGGCATTCCTTGATATACACACTTCAGTATTTATCTTGCCTGTTGTAACGAATGAGCTGCTCATTTGTCCACATGTGCAAATGGCTTGCCACACCAAAAATTTCGTCGGGAACTTTGTCTTTTTTTGAACTCTGTACTCTGCTGCAACATTCCCCTACTACCTGCAATATCAAACTCCTGGCCAGGTAGCTGTAAAAAGTCTGACAGCATGTAGGTTTCTTCATCCATTATATAGCATCCATAATTTTGAATGAAATTTCTTTGTAAATTTTTAGCTCGCAGTATGGCTTCCGATTTTTTTTCCGAATTTCTATTGGACACTTTTCGAGTAGCTTTGGATGTTTCTTAAAAATTTCTTAAAAATATCTAATATTTCCTTTGCCTTCCCGACGCCTTCAAAGCCCATATTTCCTCAACACCCATGTTTCAGTCAATCGTCAGGAGTTCCTTCTATTTTTTTTTTAACTCTAGAATCTAACTATATTACGGGACACCCCTGCCATCTTAGCAATTGTTTTATATGGACGTCTTTCATTTTCATTGAAATTTTTAATTATCTTTTCGCGAACTTTTTGTTGGCTCTAAATTATAAAAAAAAATCAATGAGTGTTCGAACTCACGGGCGATGTGTTAACACCCTTTTGTTACACTGAAATAATTGTGTTTGTTTTGTCGTAAACAGAGCGACGACAAAAAAGTATTGAATAGTAAAGAGAACTTATTGCACACTTTTTCCGCTCTCATGTAGAGAGTCTGAGTAAAAGTGCATAAACGAGTCGTATTCTCTTTCATTATAAGTGCACCATTTCGACAATGTTATTACATAAAACATTACAAAAAGAATAAATGTTTCAAAAGGCATCAATGTTTCACATCAAAATTATGAATGGACCAAGTTATGACAAAAAGAGTATAATACATTTTGAATCATTCACCAGATGTCGCCAGTGCGTTTGAGCCATTCAATTCGATCCAATAGTTCTCTATACTATTCAATACTCTTTGAAGACGACGGTCTGCTTGTTTGTTCGCTGCCGCTACCGTCAATACCATCATACTTATTTTCAGGCAGAGACTATTGTTGTACAACAACCACGTATGTGATGCTAACGCACGTATGTGATGCTAAAACCAAAAAAAAAAAAAAAAACATTATATATGGTTTTTGATGGCACTGACAGCAGTGAAAATGTCAATAACATCTAAATGCATTGGATACAAAAAAAAGTTGTAAGCCTAAAAGTATGCACTATTTATTTCGTACGCAATCCTTATATCCAATTCAATAGGCCTGTTGCATGTAGGTTACCAGAGAACTTCCTTAGAAATTATCTTGTGCCAGTAGATACGGAGTATTTGTCTCAGACAATAACTGACAAACGCTGCGATCTCCTTCATCATTAGATTCGCCAAGCTCCGAGTAGTACAACCGTACAACAGTACAGACCTACTCCTGCAATTAGAAATTGCCAATTTCATCTTATCCGATATACTCTTACTGCACCAGATTTTGTGCAGGTTTAGGAATACAACACAGGCTTTATTTAGTCATCCACCTGTATCCGCCGCGGAACAAGCATCGTTGGTAATTTGGCATCCTAAATAGTTGACTGAATCCACGTTTTCAATTAACGAACCATCAACTGTTAGTGGAGTATTCCATTCTGATCGAATATGCACTAGCTTTGTCTTCTTTGTATTTATTCTCAATCCTACTTTTATCGCAATTGCCGGAGAATCTATTTAACTTGGCCTGGGTGTCATTAAATTTGTAGGCCATAAGACATATGTCATCTGCGAAGTCAATATGATGTGGATGTTCATACATACTCCACTGAATGCCGAATGGTGCTTCTGCATTTGTTGCCTCCATTACCTCGTCCAAAAGTGGAATGTATAACATGTGTGACAAGACACACCCTTGTCTAACTACCGCAGATGTGGTGAAAGTTTGGATTTCCTTTCCATTAAAACGAATTTTTTACTCTGCATCTCTGTACAGTTCAAGGATCGTGGACACTATCTTGTCCGGTATCCCCTTTTGGCGCCATGTGGGCCACATTAAGCTAAGGCGTACACAATCAAACGCTAGTTCGATATCTACGAAACGTAGATACAAACGCAAGCGTAGTTCAACTGATTGTTCTATGATTAAACGAATTGTTTCTACGAAGTCGGCACATGAACTACCAGACCTGAAAGCCGCCTGCTTCTTTCGCACAATTTGATCCACCACACGCGTAATCTGCTGAAGTTTAAGGATGTAATACCTCACCAGTTACTGCACAACCTGCTCCCACTCACCTGCAACCACTCACCTGTTTCGCGATAGTGATAACAACTCCCTCTTTCCACTCCGTAGGGATTTTGTTGTCTATACATGCACTTTTGATAACCGGCGTAATGACATCTGGTAACTCTGATGTACCATATTTCAACAGTTCCGCTGGAATATTATCCGGATCAGAAGATTTGTGATCTTGCATTTTAACCAGCGCCGACTCAAACCCTGCCAGTATGCGGCGACCTTGCATTGTACTCGGTGATAAGAAAGCTTCTCAAGCAATCATTCACGACCAATTCTTTAAAAAAAAAGCTGCTACTTGATTTCTAACGCGGCTGCTCTATGTTCTACAGGATCACAAAATCCCGCATTGTGACTTCAATTTATTTTGTAGAATATTAATTTTATGAATCTTCTAGCGAAATTTTAATACGAATGTCCTAGTTTCCAATATTTTAGTCTCATTCTGATATCGGATACTCCGACTTTTCTGACTTATAAACACTTTGACTGACATATGAACAATATTTGAGTTTGTAACGTATAAGAAATTCGTCGTAATAAGGATTTGAAATACCATGTCTCGCAAGGGCTTTATTTTCAGAAATCATGGTATAATATTTGGCGGACAACATCGTATTAGAATTCCTATTATAATTAACAAAGTCATGGCTAGAAATTTATGTTATCGAAGGATTTCGAAAGGATTCAGGCGTATGACACAATTTCGCAGCGAAATATTGGTGAATTGGTGAAATAAAATTCAAAAGTAATAACATAAGTCTTATTTCTGTCTTTTATACCGAATTTATCTTTGATTTGATTTCAAATTCCAAATTCCCAGCCATTGAATTCATAATGACAGCATTTAAAATGCTTCAACTCCATTTATAACACAAACTTCGTGGTTATATTTTACCCAACTACTTTGATATGTTTGAGACAAACAAAAAACTTTTATAAAAGTCCCATTCAATTTCTGAAAATGAAAACCACAAACATATTCTATTCATATAAACCTCCGGTTTCACAGATGATGCTGATTATGAATGAGTAACTTATGTAAACATTGGAGAAAAGCATATTTTCCTATTCATACGAAAATACCCACCTACATTCAGGACTTAGCACCTGAAGTATCATCATCCTCGACAGCACTTCATGACATCCATGGAATGAATATCTCAGTCCTATTTTGTGCAACACATAAACTACATAAGGGTTTATGTGTCGGCCACCTTCAGCAGCTGCATTGGAAACTATATCTTAAATCTCTCTTTTTCTCTCATTTTCACAATTTACAACTACAAACATATTTGCAAGTGAGATAGCAAAAGTTGATGTATCAAAAATTGTTTTCATATTTATACATATTTCATGGAACCACCCGCAAACAGAAACCCAAACCTAAACTCGTAACCGAACATAGTTTCGATATCTCATATACATATACCATATACATACATACATATAAACAAATACTCGTACAACTTCGCCCTCAAGAGTATTAAAGGTACAAAAACTCATTTAAACTTTTAAATTGAAATAAAATACTTGTCTACTTATGCAAACTGATATACTCCTACGTGTAGTTCGAAATACACAAAAAGCGAGGGGTCTAAAAAACGAGTTCATTCAATGAGCCTTTAAGCCGTATTCACAATGCCAACAACAATTTTGTAATGCATGCCCTCTCGTTCCAACACAAGGTATTTCACATAATGACCTTTCGTTTTCTTTCCAAAAATATAGTTGAACTTCGGCGCAGAAATGTATCTACTTCTACTCCAGCAACAATTTTGTTCGACTAAAGCCACATACTTGACACCTAGATGGCGGTTTACATCGAATTTCATTGGAAAACTAAAAATATCGATGGAAATATAAACCATTTGTTTTAAAAACTATATTACACAACATAATATCTGTAGATTGTATTAATTGTAAATATTTCATACATTTAAATATTTTATTAATATTCAAAATACAACGCTGTATGTGGCATTCGAAGTAAATTGTTGCTTGCAATACGAACACTTGTTGAAAATGTTGCTTACATTGTGATTTCTGCTTTAATTACAACTATCCGTAAAACACCATCCAGCCGCTTTCACAATCATATAGTAGGCTTGGGGAGAGAGCAATAACGCCATCTATTTCGTGATTTCTCCACAAACTCCTTAGCGAATTCCTCAACCGTCTATGGTGAGATTCCATTCCATTAACATTAAGCTTCGCCATAGATAAATAAAAGACTATAGATGGTGATAGATAAGTGCTGGATTTGAAAGTAAAGGGAAATTTTCTAGATGGCGCCAAGGTGGTAGATTTGAACAAATTTCCCTGGAAACAAAAACTTGTGAAAAATCTATATAACCATGCTTTTTACCTTTTGTATTGTCAACAAATATCAAAATCGATATGCATTTCTATTATTTATATTCTATTTTCAAATTTAAATAACAGAATCAAATAAAAATAATGTTTGAGTGCTTTTTCGGAGTGCATACGGAAACAGCATATGCCCTCTGGTGAAAATGGTGATTAACCAAATGAGTCATCAAAATAAAGAAACCCTAGATGGTGACATATAAGTGGTGGATTTTAAAGTCAATGAAAATTTTCTAAATAGCGCAGCAATGGTGGAAATGGGAAAATTTCCCTGAAAATAAAAACTATTGAAACCCCTATTAAACCATACTTTTTTGCCTTATGCATTGTCAAATGTTATCAAAAACGATATGATTCTCTGTTATCAATATTTAATTTACAAATTCAACCAGCAGAATCGAAATATAAATTATTTTAGTGCATTTTCGTCGCTCAAAAATAATTTGTATTTCGGGTCTGTTGTTTGAATTTGAAAATATAATAGATATAGATAATACCCTCGACCCTCGACCTTCAAATCCACCTCATATATTTCAGCATCTTAAAAATCCCCCTTTTCCCATTACATCCCATGAACGGCTTGGGGAGAGCTTCTGACAACCACTGAACTGTGCGCTTTCTAATTTTTCACTCACTGATTGGGACTTACAGTTTTACACCGGTTCCGAACGGTGTTTTGAGAAGCTTTTTCATAGTGTCGCCATCACTAAGCGAGGTGGCCGTCTTCGAAGGAAATGTAAGGTGTAGCCATTGCACCACCCACGGCCATCAGCATCTAGGGTTTTCTATTACACTATGTGAAATTTTTTAAGTCATGAAAATATAGCCATATACGGACACCTCTACGTGATAAAAGACCAGTGTCTCCCAGTTTTGCCCAAAGTGATGCACTTTTTTTATGGGCCCCCAAAGATTTGGGGCCTCGATGTCATTTTTGCAAAAAAAAAGTGATGATTTTGTCAGACTCATATCTTGCAAACCGTTCGGAATTTTGATTTACTTTCTGAGGGAAAGTGTCAGCTCTTGTCATAAAATAAATATATAAAATCAAAAAAAACTTTATATTCAAGGTCCATATGTAGCAAACCGTTTAAAATTCAAGAAAACAGTCAACTACAGAAATGTACCTAAGATCTCAATAAGATTTTGACCTTGAAGATGAAGTTTTTTGATCTTATATTTTCACAAGTTTTGTTCTCTATGACAAGAGCTACAACTTTCCTTAGAGAGTAAATAAAAATTCCGAACGAATTGCAAGATATGCGCCTGACAAAATGATCACCTTTTTGCAAAAATGACATCGAGGCCCCAAATCCTTGGGGGCCCATAACAAAAGTTCATGACTTTGGACAAAACTGGGAGACACGGGTCTTTTTTTCGCCTTTTATCACGTAGTGGTATCCGTATATGGTTATATTTTTTCGGGTAGCACTGTGTTATCTTTGGCTTCATTAATCTCACCGTAGCCAGGACAATAAAGCTCACCTCAGTTTATCATTAGCATACAACTGTTGGCATAACATACTGTAGATATCCTTTGGCATTCAAATGTTAGTTTAGTCAAAAATATAAAGCACTTTTCGTAAAACCATTGTGGGATTTACATCACGTCAGGCGATACAGGCGATTATTATCCGAAACCTTCTTTAAAAAGTGACCTCTATATTGATTTCCTTTTTGACGAATAAAACTATTAAGCCTACAGCGTCGTAGTAGTAATTCATTGTAGTTACAATATTGCCGTGATGGGGTGGCTCATTTGAAAGCCGACGTTTTTGTTTTTGGATGAAATTTGCATCAGTTGCCTCTTCAAGCTTAAAATTTCGCAGGCAACGAACCTCTAGAGCTTCCACATCAATATCACTCCCAATATCCCTTACCTAAAGTACAAACAGTGTACACAAAAATACAAACGATGGACACAAAAATATAAACTGTGCACATTTGAGTTCTAACAGCGTACATATCAACTTTCACTTCTGTTTCGGCGCTTCACATCTGTATTTGGGTCAATTTTTTAAGACGGACTAAATTCATCAGAAACTTGATTATCTTAGCACAATATAAAACCCGAGGATTAATGGAACCGGACAAACTCGAACTTTATCGATTGGCTGGTGTTCTAACTGGACATTTCCCATTATATAACAAAATGTATAAAAAGGTACAGGCAATTTGCAAAAAATATACACGCTGAAAAATAGCGGTCCCTGGAAGATATTGCAGGAACCATGTACATGTTCGTAAGCATTGTTTTCGTAAAATGATCGTCTGGCATGT
Organism: Phaonia tiefii; assembly: GCA_963931995.1. Taxonomy (NCBI): domain Eukaryota; kingdom Metazoa; phylum Arthropoda; class Insecta; order Diptera; family Muscidae; genus Phaonia; species Phaonia tiefii. The sequence goes on along the minus strand of OZ008368.1, from coordinate 229,509,685 downwards.
TTTTGTTTGCTGCAGTTTTCAGGAAAAAATCTACATTTGGGTGACAAATATACATATTATAACCTATTAATCATTGTCTCCCAAACATGTTATATTGAATAGCAAACATAACGTGTTCGTATACAAGTATACTGTATTTGCGACAAGGTACAAACACGTTATATTTGCAGCCAAACAACAAAAATAGACAAAGTTTACAGCGTGTACTAAAGACTAAACATCTTTGTCGAAGAGAATTTTACTGAAAACGAATTGTAATTGCACTGAAAACAGAATATTCATAAATCTAATTCAAATTACGTCTCCGAAAATGTAAAATTTTAGCAACTGCTCTTGTAGGAATACGCTGAAAAATCTGTCCTTCTTTGTTGTTTGAATGCAAATCTATCGTATTTCTAGATTGTCGCAAATATACTACACTTGTGACCAAACACATTGTGATTGCTATTCGATATTACGTGTTGGAGACACAATTATTAATAGGCACAAGGCTTATAAAAGATTATAAATAGTACACAACACCACAAAAAAGTATAGTGAACACGATGTAAAGTATAAAGTACAAAATCTTGGATAAAATGTACCAAAGAGTACACAAAATGTACTTAAAATATAGTTATAGACTAATCAAATTGAAAATTATGACTTCAACAAACACTTTTCCTACTTGTACTGAAAAGCGAAATGGTCATAATTTTACTTCGACATACTACGTATTTGAAAATTATGCGAAAAAGAGAAATTTTAGAAAGTATACTAGATAAAAAAACTTCTGGGAAATACACTAAAACGTAAAGTTTACTAAAATGTATCAACAAAAATTACATAAGGTGTCTGGAGTCAGTCGATTGGAACGAAGTTCCGTTCGCTATACATTATGTACTAGTTAGTTCCAACACGCCTAAGGCGCCCGTTGAAATATACGATAATTTAAATGGATCTTTAAGAAAACATATTTTTTGTAAACTGATAAAACTTATTCAAATTTTTTTTCCTAGATTGTGATTTTAAACAAAAGGTATAATGTTACGTCCTTTTTGTAAGAATATTTATTATGTTTCAAGAGAGGTACTTCTTATATAAAAGCCTAATGGATTTTTATGAAAAGATACTATTTTTAAGAAGAAGTACTTTCTGTATGACAAAGCCCTAAGAGTATGATTTTTTTACAACGAAGTACTTTTTTAAGAACAGGTACTTTTTGAAGAAGTGGTATTCCTTTTAGGAAAAGGTTATTTTTTTTTTAAAAATTACTTATTTTCAGAAAGGCTACTTATCTCAAGAAGAGAAAAGAAATGGTATTATTTTATTTTTAAGGAAATTCTTGTGTGAAAAAGTATTTGGTTAAGACAAGGTATTTTTTTTTTTTTGTTTTTTTTTAAGAAGTGGTATTTTTTTTAGAATTGGTCGTTTTTTCAAGAAAAGGTACATTTTTAAGAGATAGAAAGTCTCAAGAAAAGTCATTTTGTTTCACGAAAAATTTACTCTTTAAAGAAAAGGTAGGTAGTTTTTAATTTGTTGTATGAAAACGTACTTTTTTAAGAAAAGGTACTTATTTTAAAAAAAAACTTTTTTTTAAGATAAGGTACGTTTTGTATGGAAATGTACTTTTTTTAACCAAACGGTACTTCTTTAAGACAAGGTATTTTTTTAAGAAAAGGTCATTGTTTAAGAATATGAATTGCCTTTGTTTTGAGAAAATTTACTTTTTTTAAGAAAAGGCACATATTTAAGAAACGGTTATATTTTTAAACTTCTTCTTTCACTTTCACTTTTCTAAATTTTCTTTTTATTGGGTTCAAAACTACAATATATACCAAATAATAGTTACAGGCTCCACCTAGAAAACATCCCATTAAACAAGAAATTTCCCAGCATATGTGAGTCTAGACACAAACCAAAGCAACAGTACCCAATATAGTTGATAATACTGGGTTGTAGCATAATAGTGTTAGTAATAGTAACGTGGGATAGATAAGGAACTTCGTTCCAAAAATTAAATATTCCATAAAGTACATAAAGCTAGCAAATAGTATTATACAAAGTTTACTAACTAGTAACCAAATTTTTCTACAAAATCATGTACTCAAATGTGTACAAAATGTATCAAAAAGTTCCCAAAATATACTCAAAACATATTAAGGGCTAAAGAAATTAGTAAACATGACATATTAAAGTTCCTCGTTGAAGAAACATTTTCAAAATTGTACTGAAGAGCAAATTGCTCATAATTTTTTTTCCAAATTGTACGAAAAAGTTAAATTTTAGAAAGTGAACTAGAAACCAAACTTCTGTGAAGTACACTACACAATTAGGATTAATAAAATTCATCTAAAATTCACCAAAAACATACATAATAGTACACATAGTACTTAAATTAAACCAAATAGTTTACATAGTTTACTAAATAGTACAAAAAGGCCGTCAAAGAGTACACAAATACTACCTAGAAGTATGTAGGACGTCACGATAGATTCCCTTACTAAGCTTTCAAGAAAAACGAAGTCATTAAATGTTACAGAAAAATCATGCTACACTAAAGCTTTGTTCATAGTTGACATTCTCTCTTAGAGAAGTTAATGAACTTGACGAGAAAGACAATAGGAAATTTCAAGCCGTGGTAAACGTGTCCGCTGGGATGGACTGAGGATGGCGTCACTAGCATGTCTAAAGATGGTTACAGCCAAATATGTTTCAGCCACGTGTTAATAAGCCACCTACAAGGAAGAATGTCCTGGAGCAGATGGTTGTTTCTGTTCACAAGTTTACTCCGAATAATATATAAATTACATTAAAAAAAATGATTAAGTAAATTGAAAGGAAAAGTAAAATTTTAGAAAAGGCACTCGAATGTAAATTTCTGGGAACTACACCAAGAAATACTGATTTACTAAACGTATGTAAAATATACCAAAAAACAAACAAAGTTTTCCAAAAAGTACTTAAATTATGGCAAATAGTACACAAACTTTACACACGATTTGTTCAAAATCTTTAGAAAAATATGCATGTGTTTTACCGAAAGGTACAAAAAGTGTTCTAAAACTCACATAAAGTACACTAAAATTAGGTACTAACATGTACATAAAAGTATAGCAAAATCTGCAATAAATAGTACCAAACAGTACACAAAAGGATACCATTAAATTCAGTGTTTTCCCATTACATCCCATGAAGGGATAGGATAGGGATAGGGTGTGGGATAGCTTCTAACAACCATTGAGCTGTGCGATTTCTAGCATTTACACTCACTGATTGGGACCGACAGTTTTACATCGGTTCCGAACGTTATTTTGAGAAGCTTTTTCATGGCTTAGTACTTGATAGTGTCGCCATCATTAAGTGAGGCGACCGCCGTCGAAGGAGCAGAGATCGAACTCATGTTCGCACGTAAAAGAGCGGCTCACACTACCGTTGCACCACCGGCGGCCACAAAGTGCTCAAAATTGTACCAAAATGTACACAAACGTATTCCGAAAGAGTCCACAAAAGTGTACCAAAATTACACAAAAATTTATCCAAAAGTACACAAAAATTTACAAAAAGCTACACATAACTGTACCAAAGTTAGAAAAAGTGTACGAAAAACTTACCACAACGGTACCGACAACTATACAAAATTGTACCAAATGTACACAAAAACGTGCCAACTGTACACAAAAATGTACCAAATGTACCAAAATGTACACAAAAGTGTATTAAAAAGTACAACAAATGTACTAAAAAGTACACATGAGAGTACCGAAAAGTATACAAAACAGTACGAAAAAGTACACAAAGGCATCTAGGCTTTAAAAGTACACAAAGCTAACAAGAAGTGATCAAAGTTGTTTGGTAAACACAATGTCGCCGTCATTGTCCTAGCATTCACGAGTTTGAGACTCCCAACTACTCTCCAATCATACAATAGCCAGTTCAAGCATCTGAAGGGAGGGAATTGAAGAAAACATAAACTCAGGTAAAACCTGTAAATACTTCAATCAATAGACAAACTTAAACCGACGATGCTAACATTCTACCTAGTGGGTCGTTGTTAAACTTCAATGTCCATCCCCTCGTTAGAATCAAGCTGCAACAATTCCGGGATAAATTTGTTTCAACTGTTACTGAAGTTCTACTTGTATCTCAAATTGAAAAATACATTGAATGTGTAATTTTCTTGTTTCATTATTGTTTATTTTGTTTGTAATAATTCAATTTTAAATTGAAATTTTCACTAGTATAAAGTGAAAAATTAAAGAATCTAAATATCACTTATGGCTGAATAACGAAGTTAAATTGATATTGCATTATTTTTCAAAAACACCTACACCATATAAACATTTCATTTTAGCCAATAGAATTAAGTATTATAAACCATTCAATGGAGAGGAAGAGTATGGGTTTGAAAATCTTCTTGGCAGAGTGAAATGCACTGACGATTCCAATCATATAGTAGGATACAATTGTGTCAGAAATTATTAATTTTCTTTTAGGTTGAGACCTTAATACCAACACTGGCAAGTTAATTCAAATTTATAATATAATTTATTATGGAAGCTTTTAAAATATTACAGTAATAGAAATAGAATTCAATTAATAACAAATGAATTGGAATGTAAGTTTAATGAGTACCATGAAGGTTAGAGTGTCACTAAATTTATGACCAAAATTGTATGGCAAGTTACATTTAAAATCATTTCCTACACAACTGTTTGAAGAAATCGAAAGTACTGAGCACGCATTTGCAATCTTCAATCAGCCAAAACCATATCTCTGATTTTCTGTCTTCAATGGAAGTGACTTAAAATGCGCCCACAGACGTCACTTGTGTTTATACAGCTACCACGAAAATCAGAAAATCCCTTTCTTCTCATAGAAATCTTTAGCTCCCAGGCCTTTACTATGTTTGGCTGAAGGAATTTCAGGAAAAAGAGGCACCCTAATATATTTCGACATACAAAACGATCCGAATGGATTGAAATCACTTTGAAAATATGACTTAGATATTTATTAAAAATTATGGTATTTATATTAACACATTATAACAAGACATTTAATATTAACCAAGTGATATTATTTGAAATATAAATAATAACCTTTCTTTGAAGACAAAAGGACCATTTTAATTAATTTCATTGATTAAAATTGAGATTTTAATATTTCAAATGCTGTATAACAAATACAAAAAGAATATTAAATATTAAGTACTTTATTTATTGTATTAAATTTTACCAAAAAACAAAGTTATAACTAACTACTAATGCATAAAATATTAGTACAGAGTAGTGAGTAGGTATGCAGTGCATAGGTATACATAATTTTAAAACATTTAAAATTTCTGAATTGGTACAATTAGTTTGGAACCCAAAATTACATTTTTGTTCATTAGTGTAATTGACAATTTTGTTAAGTACATTAAACACTACAACTTTGTAAAAGATATCCATTTGTAATTTGTGTAATATTGAATACATTTAGGTGAATATTTAACGAATATGGTTAAACGCAGCATTTCGACATCAATTATGGAGCTCTAAATATAATTGTTGTTGATTAGTGTATTTAGGAAAGTTATCTGAAAATTTATAAGCTACAATTCTTTTGAAGACAGCTTTCCCAATTTTTTTTTATCGTTAGGTAAGAAATGTCAAAATATTTAAAATATATATACAGATTTACCTATTTTTGCTGCTAAAACCAGATTTTATGCTGCTGCTAAAACCAGATTTTCTGCGACTGCGAAAGAGAATAATGACGTGTTAAACAAATATGAGCGAGCAAGAGAGCAATGAAAGAGTGGTGTGGCAAGTGTGAGGCAAACGAAATTGTGTCTATAGCGTATGTATTAACATAATAATGTATGTATGTACATGTGTCTGTTGCTGTTGTTGAACGGAGACATAAAGCATAGCCACGCAAAATTTCATTTGCAAGCCCATGGGGCTTGCGCAGTCGACGTTATGGTGACACACTAATCCGTCAGCTACTTCGGACAAAGTATGTGTGATGTTGTGTGTTTGGCTGTTTCGTAGCTGTTGATATGGCAAACATGTGGTTATGTGACACACGTATACGTCAGCTACTTCGGACAAAGTATGTATGATGTTGTGTGTTTGGTTGTTTCGTTGTTGTTGCTATGGCCAAACAAAGCGAGTCATTTGATGTCCAGCATTGCCCGGTGTATACAAAAAGACTATTATTTTTATTTTCCAAGGTAACATTTAACAATGTGTTCATAGAAATCGAACAGGTACCGTGTAGCAAAAAGGTGTTAACACATCATCCGTGAGTTCGAACACTCATTGATTTTTTTTTATCAAACCAAAACTCAGGGGATGCCCCTATAAATGCAGTGCATTGTGTTGGCGAAGGAAAATTGAGGTAGTGGAGGATGGATCGAGGGAGTAGTGTCTGTTGACATTTGCCTTGAATCCTTGTATGTCACAATTTGTGGGAAATGCACTAGCCGGAAGTTTATGCCACATACGGACTGTACGGCTGAAGAACGAATTTTCTCTATAGTGTGTAGTGCGGTCAATCAGCCACTCGATAAAAAACGGATGAGAGTTCCTGGAAAGCCGCGTACTTCGGCTAAATATCTTCACGTCTGGCATAAGTTGACGGATGTCCGAGGAACACATACCGTGGAAATATCGATAGAACAGCGACACTCAACCCACATTTCGACGATGCTCAAGGGAGGCAATAGAGTTGGATACCCTACTGTCCCCTATTAACACCGTCGCTCTCCTCTGGACACGGTCGAGAAACTCCAAAGATGTCCTAGGAGCACCTGCCCATATGTGGGAGTTATACTCCATCTTTGGCCTGATGTAAGTGGTGTAGATATTGAGAAGATCAGATGGAGTGAAGTATATCTTGCACCGCTTTAAAAAGCCTAGATACTTGAATGCATCTTTCGACACTTCAAATAAATGTTTTGCCTAACGGACATCGCATTATATTTTCATGCCCAGAACATCAAGGGCTTCTGATTCATCAATATCCACACCGTCCATAGACAATGACGACATACCTGAGTCAGCAATACGTTTATGCGACAACAAACAGCACTGGGTCTTACCCGCATTAAAATCTACTCTATTCATTCGAACCTATTGAAAAATGGACACCAGATCCAGGCCGAGTGTTTCATTCATCGTCCGGCGTTTGGCTTCAATCTCTGGAAGACTTGGCCTACGATCGAATGAATAAGAATGACAGAGATTACTGTCATCGGCAAAAGAATAGATTGGATTCACAGTCTGACCCAGGAGATCGTCAATGAAAATAGGAAAAAGAGAAGGAGAAAGAACAGAGCCCTGTGGACACCTGCAGTCAATTTATGCTCGTCGGATGAAACCCCATCTACAACAACTCGTGTAGTGCGATATCTGAGAAAACTCGATATAAATCGAGTGAAGTTATCACCGACACCAACAGCAGCGAGCTTTGACAAGAGTGCATCATGCCAAACTCTGTCAAAGGCCTTGGCAATATCAAGAGCCACTACCTTACTCTCACCAAGCCGGTGGATGGATCGACTCCACTGTTCCGAAAGGAATGCTATCAAGTCTCCCGTAGATCTCATTCTACGGTAGCCATACTGCCGATCATTAAGAAGGTCATTGGACCCAAGATATTTCACAAGATGGTGGTTATCCATGCTCTCCATAACCTTCGGGAACGCAGAACAAATTGCAATTGGGCGGTAATTTGCAGGGCCACTTGCATCTCCTTTTTTAAGGATTGGCTGGACATTAGCAACCTTACAACGTGCCGGGAAGACTCCCGCACGGTATGCAAGTTTGAAAAGGTTGCGCAGTGGACGTGCCAGCGTCGAGGAGCACCTACTCAAGACTAGTGCTGATATGCGATCCAGGCCGGGCATTTATTTACTACGAGATTTGCAAGAACCTTTTTAACTCCTCGCGTTCGAAAAAATATCTTGGGCATGCAACAAGATACGTATCATTGCTATCCGGCAAGGAAGAGTTCCTTGCAAACATTTCAGCCAGGAAGTTAGTTTTATCAACCGGTTCAGTGAATATTATGCCATCTTTAAGAAGAGTTGTGATAGAGGAAGTACTATCCTTTGTTCTTCTTGCAAATGACCAAAAGCTCTTACTTCCTCTAGGGAAAGAAAGGACTTTAGAACGAATACGCTGTTCGTGAAGAAGTTACATCCGATGTTACATCCCATGAAAGGATTAGGGAGAGCTTCTCACAACCAGTGAGCTGTGCGCTTTCCAGATTTATACTCACCGCTGTCACCTACAGTTTTACATGAGTTCCAAATGGTTTTTGAGAAGCATTTTCATGGTTAATCCCACGATAGTACCGAAAGCAATGTAAGGTAATCACAGCAGGGATCGGACCCATGTTATCATGATAAAGAGTCGCGCACACTACCCATTACAGCACCGGCGCCCACTATCTGTAAATATAAAGTTCAATGTGTTACCTAGTCATGCAAGTTGCTAGTTGGAATCCATCCTAGTCAGCTCAAAGTTTGCCGCAGTGTCCAGGAGTCAATATAATCCCAAGACAGTCCATGATTCAGAATTTGCTGATCACTTCCTTGCACTCGACTACCGTTAGGGCTTGCTCAGCGTGTTTATTAATTCCGTGATTACTTCAACCACTGCTTGAAACACAGTGTGGTCATTAGGAAGGCGAACATTTTGTTTAAAGTTAAGGTCCTCAATAAATAGTCAAATCCTAATTCTGCTATCCGTTCGTATTTCCATGGACTTCTCACGCGCTGTCGGCTTGGACTCCGTAGAATGATTGTGTGACAATTTGCGGTCATAATTTTTTCTGGTGGGTTCTCCATTTCGCATCCATTCTTCTTCTTAACAAACGAAGGTGGTACAAAAACCGCTAGCCAGCTAATAGCCGGTGGCTAATCTAACTCTCTGTGATTTCTTCAGCAGAGGCACAAATTTAGAAGGTTCGTTGTACGCAATCCCGTGGAGCTTTTTTTTTGTTTTTTATCAAACCAACACTCAGGGAATGCCCCTATAAATGCAGTGCATTGTGTTGGCAGGAAAAAGGGAGTATTGGCTGTTGACACTTGCCTTGAATCCATGTATGTCACAATTTGTGGGAAATACACTAGCCGGAAGTTTATTCCACATACGGACTGTACGGCTGAAGAACGAATTTTCTCTATATTGTGTAGTGCGGTCAACCGGCCACTCGATAAAAACGCATGAGAGTTCCTGGATAGCCGCGTACTCTCCAAACTTATCCCGCAATAAATCGGTTGTTACACGTGCTGTGAGGCACGTAGCCCCGTCTTGTTGCAACCAGATAATTGTCAAGATTAACTTCTTCCAATTTCGGTCATAATAAATTGGTTATCAACGATCTATACCGCTCTCCATTGACAGTAACGGTGTTACCAGCTTTATTTCGAAAAACATACGGACGGATGACTCCACCCGACCAAAAACCTCACCAAACTGTCAGTTTAGGTGAATGTAATTGTTGTTCGTGAATAATTTGGGTATTTTCTTCGCACCAGAATTGAGAGTTTTGTTTATTTACCGCACCACTTAGATGAAAGTGAGCCTCATCGGAGGAGATGATTTTCTTAAAAAATCGTTATCGTTTTTAAGTTGTTCCAAGACAAAGTCAGCAAATTCATGACGTTTACGGTTTCAGTTCTTGAGTAATAACAATTTTATACAGAACCAAGTCCAAACCCTTTCTCACAATCCGCCAGGTTGTGGTTTGAGACAGTCCCAATTGTATAGAAAAAAATTACAGATAACGACATACTACAAATTGCCGCAACGTCACTCAGAAATCATATCACTCAAATTGGAAAACCTTTTATAACGTGTTTGTAGCTTGTCGCAAATATAGCATACATGTGCCCAAACACATTGTGTTTGCTATTCAAAATTACATGATTGAGACACCATGATCAATAGGTTATAATATATATGTTTTAGTACCCCAAATCTAGCTTTGTTTGGTAAAACCTGCTGAAAATAAAAACATGGCAGGCAACATAGAAACAAAACTACATGAGGTGTCAGGGGATACCCGGTTGGAACGAAGTTCCTTCCCCTATATATTATGTATTAGTTAGATCCAACACGCCTAAGGAGACCGTTGAAAAATGCGATAATTTAAATCGATCTTTAAGGAAAGATACCTTTTGAAAAACTATGAACTTTTATTAAGAAATATTTTGTTTTCTTTTTTTCTTAAGTATATTTGTAGGTCCTTTTTGTAGGAATATGTACTACATTTTCCCGAAAAGGTCCTATTTTAAAGAGAAGTACTCCTTTTATTAAAAGCTTATGTTTTTTTTAATAAAATGTACTATTTTAACTATTTTAAAGAGAAGTACTTTCTGTAAGAAACATCCATAAGAATATGAATTTTTTATAAAGAAGTACTTTTTTTAGGAAAAGGTTATTTTTAAGAAAATGTACCTATTTTCAGAAAGGCTACTTATCTCAAGAAAAGCAAAGAAGAGGTATTATTTTATTTTTAAGAAAAGGAATTTTTGTAAGAAAAGGTATTTCCTTTAAGAGAAGGTTTTTTTTGAAGAAAAGGTTTTTTTAAGATATGGGGTTTTGTTTTAGAATTGGTCCTTTTATCACGAATAGGTACATTTTTAAGAGGAGGCACTTATCTCAAGAAAGTTATTTTGTTTCACAAAAAAGTTACTTTTTAAAGAAAAGGTAGTTTTTTAATAAAAGGCAATTTGTTGTAAGAAAATTCACTTTTTTAAGAAAAGGTACAAATTTTAAAAAAATACTTCTTTTTAAGAAAAGGTACTTTTTGTAAAAAAAATTTACTTTTTTTCTCTTTAAGATAAGGTATTTTTTAAGAAAATTTATTTTGTTTAAGAATATGAATAGGAATTTCTTTTTTTTTTTGAGAAAATTTACTTTTTTTAAGAAAATTCACTTATTTAAGAAAATATTATTTTTTAAACTTCTTTCACTTTGGCTTTTCTAAATTTACTTTTTATTGGGTTCAAAACTGCAATATATACTAAATATTGGTTACAGGCTCCATCTAAAAAACTTCCCATTAAAAAAGAAATTTCCCAACATATGTTAGTCTAGACACAAACCAAAGCAAAAGTAAACAATATAGTTGATAATACTGGGTTGTAGCATAATAGTGTTAATTAAATAAATGAGTGTTCGAACTCACGGGAGATGTGTTAACACCTTTTTGTTACACGGTATCTGTTCGATTTCTATGAACACATTAGTAAATGTTACATTGGAAAATAAAAAACCGCGTTCAATCATATGATGACGTGTTACATTTAAATAATATTAATACTTAAAATTATTTAAAGACCAGTGCAAGCACATGTGTCATTATTTTCATGCTTACTACTTTTTGTTTTATTCCCACAAAAAAACAAAGAGAATGGAAAGCAACAGACACATGTGTATACGTACATTGTTATGTTCGTGCATACGCTACACAAGTTCACACAATTTTCGTTGCTCTCCTGTTATCTCATTTTTATATACGTATAACCACGTCATTATTCTCTTTGCTCTGAGAGCGCTTCGCACCCACACAATACAACTATTCGCTGCCGCTATATCAGTGTGTGTTTTTTTCGCAGTCGGACAAATCTGTGTTCTATATGGGGGTGGGTCACTCTTCTCATTTAGGGGTATGAAAAATAGTTGTTGGCCGATTCTGAGACCTACCGATATGCGCACAAAATTTCATACAAATCGGTCCAACCGTTACGGAGGAGTTTAACGCCAAACAATCTGTGTGATCGCAGTCGGACAATCTGTGTGATCGCAGTCTGACAATCTGTGTGATGGCAGTCGCACAAAATGTGTTTGTGAATTTAGTCCCTACCCGCGCCTATAAATATTAACACATCAAAAGGTGTTTAATTTTTTTTCATTTAGCCCCTATCCCCCAACGTGCAATAAGGACATCGTTCCAAAAAGCAGCGAACCAGAGCAGCAGAGAAAGAACTATGCTTGCAAACATATGCATGTTTTCTGCAATATGTTCCTTCAGCGTGAATTGTTCTATAAAAGTTTTTGTGATCCTCATTGGTATGGAAACATTTGTGGGAATCTTTTTGACAATGTCCACTATATGTTGCTGATTGAATTGGAAAGGTTGACATGGATCTTTCAGGAGGTGCCGCTACGGGTCATCATATTCGCCAAGTTTTGTTCCGACATTCGGATAGTTCTAGTATTTATTACAGTAACATTTGTGTGGGCGAGAAAGAAAAACAAAACGTAAAAGATCTTGCATTCCATAAAATGCTGCGCTAACCACAGGGAATTATACATGATTTATATTATCTATGCTCAGTTGGCGTTAGGCTACCACCGGGCTTTGGATGTGCTATTAATTGTATCAGACCCTTGCTCAGTTTGTTGGCTGGCTGTAGTTAAATCTGATTAATTAAAATTTTTGTTAAACTCTTTTGTACATCTCAAATGTACTGTGAGTCTGCCTAAATTTATAGCGAGGTTCTAATTAATATCAATCATACGCATTATTGGCATAAAATCTTTTAATTAATATTAAGTATATACAACAAAATTACTTAAGTATTGTATACTAAAATGAGCGGCGTTTTGTGGGGGAAGACTTTAAAACTCCCTGCGTTTTGATCCGCCCAAAAATTTAAATGTATATGGAACTATTATTAATAATATCCCCCTATAATAAAGCTGTCATCATCAGCAGCTTTTTGGCCAATTAACAAGCTGGTGTAGTGATTTGGTTGTATACGAAGGATGTTAGGTCAAGAGACAGTGTAATTACAGTTCTGGCTTTCAATATCTCTACCTCGGGCCACCAAATAATTACTTATTGCAGAACTAATAAAAATATCCAATTTATTGATTTACCAAAATTTATAGGCTCCCTATCTCATAACTACATATATCGAGCACTGTGCACTGCTGTGTAATCCCTTTTTCCCATTTGTCTTTAATTTAATTGGAATTTAATAGCTTCTGTTCAAATCACTATCTTTGAATTCAAGAAATTATTTTCCTATTTTATTTCAACTATGAAGCGTGTTCAATATGAAATTTTTAAATAATATTGAAAGAGTAAGATTTATTACATTTATGTGTACAATGGAACAATCAAATCAATATAAATACTTAGACTTATTAAAAAAGAATTGAAAATCAATTCAATTTTGTTGAAATCAATTTATTAGAAAGTTTCCTGGAAGCACAAAGATAATATGTTTCTGTGAATATATAAAGGTTTTTGTAAACAGACAATGATGACACGTGTAGCTCCTATCATATGGATGTCATGATAAAAACAATGATGATGATGATGCTGATGATTACATTTATGACAATTGTTATATTCCCATTATTCAACTAAATTTGTTGACCAATGACATATTTATAACTTACCAATCAATTACTTCACATTTACTATCTTCCACATGTCCACTGATTATTATTTTTTAAATAATTTTTTTTCAAATAATTTACGGCTATACTCTAGTGATATTAGAGTACCGAAGATTAGTCGCGATTGAATTTTTTAATTATTTTAAATTTTAATGTACTTATTTCTATCGGGCTTTAAAGAGAGTTGAGTATTAATAACAATCATACGCATGATTCGCAAGTGATATATTAATTAATATCAATTATACGCGACACATGAAATTTAATTCAGTTCTGTTAAACTCAGTTTAATAAAAAATATTTCTGAAATCATAATGATGTACGTAAGTGTGTGTGAATAGCTTATTGCATGTAGACAATGATGGCGCATATACTTCAAACTAATCGGATGTCATGACAAAGATACTGATTATGGCATCGGTGGCGCAATAGTTAGTGTGCGCGGCTCTTTCCTGCTCTGACCAACTTTCGCTTCTTCCGATGGCGGTCATCTCGCTATATAATGGCGGTACTATCGAGTACTTAGCCATGATAATGATTCGAGAAATATCGTTCGGAATCGATGCAAATTTGTAGATTCCAATCAGTATGTGTAAAACTAGAAAGCGCACAGCTCACTGGTTCTGAGAAGCTCTCCCCAATCCCTTCTTGGGATGTAATGCGAAACCTTTTTGTTTTATTTATTTAACAAAAAAGTTTTCCTTAAGCTACGTGTAGTTTAGTGATCAAGACTATTATATTTGATCTTCTTTTCTCAAATTTCAATAATTTTTAATTGAAAACTTCAAATAATTTTCCGCTATATATACTATTTGATGCAGCATTGACGCAGTGTACTTCTGTCAGGCGTTGAAGCGAATTGAACATTAATGTCAATCATACGCATGATATGCAGTTGATACTTTAATTAATATTAATTATACACAGTTCAGTAAACTCAATTAAGTTCTGTTAAAATCAATTTATTAACAGAACTCCTGGAACCATAATGACAATAACTTTGGGTGAATAGAAAATGTATTGCATGTGGACAATGCAAAGGCATATACCTCAAATCAATCGGATGTCGTGAGAAAGATCATCATCATTAATGGGCAATTCCGTTTTGTTTTAGCTATCTAACGTTAAACAATCAATTAGTTTACATTTCTTGTCATTATTCTACTCCTGGTCTTCGATATTTCAAACTAAAATTAATTTTAATTAAATTATTTAAATGATTAACTGCTATCTTTTGCTGGCATTATTATACTGTTGAACACATACTGGACTTGGTTGAATTTTGCAACTAAAATAAATTTTAATGTGTTTCTGTATAGGTTTAAAGCGATTTGAATATTTATATCAATCATACGCATGATTTGTATGTGATATTTTAATTAATATTAATTATACGCAATTCAGAAAAATCAATTTATTAAAAACATTCCTGGAATCATAAAGATAATAACGCTGTTTGAATAGAAATGGATGGCATCAGATGCCACAACAACGATGATGATGATAATAAGTATTACAATTTTTACATTCCCATTAACTAACAATAAAGTTTTAGTTGTGCTGTATATAACTTAGCAATCAACTACTTTACATTTAGTTTCCATTCACATTCAATTGTTCTTCATAATTTTTTTGTTAAAGAATTTTATTTACAATTGTTTTTAATATTCCCATTTCCCACTCTTCTCTATTCCAGACAATCATACGCGAAATGAATCGCCTAGGCATGATGGTGGATTTATCTCATGTTTCCACGGGCACAATGCGTGATGCTCTGGAAGTGAGTGAAGCACCTGTGATATTCTCACACTCCTCCGCCTATGAGTTGTGTAACTCGAGCCGTAATGTCCAGGATGATATGCTGCAGTCGCTGGCCAAGAATGGCGGTATCATTATGGTGAATTTCTATTCAAGATTTCTATCGTGTAGTGAAAATTCGACGGTACATGATGCAGTGGGTAAGTATGATACGTAAAAGTTAATAAGGATTATTTGTTAGATTATAGTGTTAGATGTTTGAAACGAACCCCTACATTTTTTTTAAATTTTTTAAAATTGTAATTTCGTAAAAAAAAGTGATGATTTATACGACATTTCGTAGTATATTCAAAATTAAAATGTTCGAGCCTTTGGTATTTTTTTTTAATAATTTCTTTTCTCCAATATTGCGCTGCCCTTTGGGTAGCATCGTCAGGAAGATAAAAACAATTATGACAAGAGTCTACTCTAATCCCATAATATTAATTTAAAAAACGACCAAACGCTCGAACATTTTAATTTTGAATATTCTAATTTCATTTTACTGTAGTTTATATTTTGCAAATGTTCTTCTTATAAAAGTTTGAGCTTCAAGTAATAGAGTACTAGGAAGGTGCTGCACCAAAACTCTGGGACCTGCCAGGCTCAGTGCAAATATAGTGTTGCATAAAAAAGCGAACAGAAAGAGAAATAGGATTGAAGAGTGTTACAAAATGTTGAAAGTGAAAATCTGTAAGGATATAAAATTAAAACCTGTACATTTTACGGTGAATGTTTAAGGTTTATGTAAAGGATATTCCGATCACATTTTTTCGTCGTAAAATGGCAACAGGCATGCATTTTAATTCAGTTAAGAGAACGTATTCTTAATATTAACGCAATAAACGGAAAGTAACTCGCATTGCGTATAATTAATATTAGTTAAGGTATCATATGAAAATCAGGGGTATGATTGATTTTAATACTAATAGAGCTTAAAAACTAGCCAGAGTCCACCTAGTGTGTCAAAACAAGTTTTTTGAGTAAAAGCCAATTAAGTTTTACATAATTTATGATTTATAATTCTATATAATTGCATTTTTACATTACTTTCCGATGTTTTTGAGACTTGCGAGCGGTTTCATATTAAAATTATAAATATAAATACAAATCCAAAAAAAGTGAATTCATGAAATTCATGACACACTAGGTGGGTTTCTTAAGCGGGTCAGATATAGTTTTTAAAACTTAATTCAACCGCAACCAGTCTACCCAAATCCCAACAGTGAACAGATATTTGTAGACATCCATAAATCAAGTGCCTACGTAGCTCTGCATTACATGGATCAAAGCTGAACAATTGCATTGCCCACACAGGTGTCTTTATGTCCAGTGTCAAAGCTGAGCAGTTGCATTGACCTCACAAGGGTCGTTATGTCCAGTGTCAATCTTCATGGGAGAATGACATTTATTTATTTTGATTAGGCTGTCGATGCTAGTTAACTAGATCAATTATAACAAAATAATGATTTTGGTCTTCCTCGACATGCACAAACACTTAGGCAATTCGGGCGGGCTTTAGTAACCCATTTTTTATACCCCAACTGATACAGAAATCCTCAGAGTGGGCTTCATTCCATTATAAGCTGCTTGGACGTAGAATTTAGGGATTAAAAATTTCAAATGATTAAAGCAAATACTCCAAATCGAGCTTTCAAAGACCAGTCCATCATTCAGGGTTAATATAATGCCACAACATAGTCCAACCTTGGGTATAAGATTGATGTTCAAATTTGGCATTTCGTTAGCAATCAAATGGGTAAAGTCTAGAAGCTAAGTCGCTAACACAAAGTGCAGGATAACACAAATGGTAATTTTCTGAACTGTCTGCAGGGCTAGCAACAAATTTATCCTGATTCTAAATAAAAATATTTATTGAACTATGAGCTATAAGAGTTTGCGACGAAGAGCAGCCAAAACATATTATTGATTCAGTAGACTCACTTAGATTGTCTCGTTTATTGTTATAGGCCCATTTCTCTCTAGTCCCTTTGGATAATTATTTATTCTGATTCAAAAAACTATTCAAGTTGTCAATGCATATTAGTCACGTGCAAGGAAGATGCTAATATATTACCGTTTTGAAGTAGCTATCAGAATACTAACACAATATTATGTAGATGTTACGGAGCCCTATAAATAATATTAATTAAAGCCTACCTCGAAAATCATGCGTATGATTAATTTTAATACTAACATCGCAAACATCCCTATATAAGTATTTACATTTCTTAAAAAGTTAGTCGCACTATTATTCAATCTTGCGGCATGCCTAACAATCAAACAATATACTGTCAAAATTTATATAATAATTGGGGGCTGGAACCTAAGCAGACCTAGAAACATAAGGTTCATAGCCCTTTCTCTATCCATTGTCTACAACATCTGTCCATCTTTCCTCTACCATAACTTAGAAAGTGTCGCTCAAGCTTGGCATATACTTAAGGCATGGCAAGTCTTTTGTAAATATATCTACGTCATTCCTGGACTGATGTTGAGTTGAAGAATGCTTATTCCAGGATTATAATAGGCGGCTGGCTGACAGAGATGACATTGTTATAGCGGTTCATTTGTCGCTCAGGCTTGCCATATACTGAAGGCATGGCAAGTCGTTGCAACTCCAATGAATCCTGAAAAGTAGTTCCCATGTCTGCACGCTTTTCATGTCTGTACTTCCGTGATGTCCAAATTATATAAACGTTGTACTGCTGAGCTCTTTTGTAAATATATCTACGTCATTCCTGGAGTGATGTAAACGTCAGTCCAGACTGATGTTTAATTGAGGAATACTTATTCCAGGACCTTACTAAGCGTACGACTGGCGACATTGTAATATGAAAAATATTACCTTCATTCATCGAACCATTTGTCCGATCTGTAAAAATGTAGCCTGATAAACGGTACAATGATCACGTAGTCTTCAGAAAGGTCATTAGTTTTAGTACCATTCATTTAAAAATTTTCAAATACCACAGAAACTCCCTTTTTCCAGGAAATACTTTGCAATCTGAGAATGTGATACTTCCCATCGAGTGTAGTTCCTGCTTTGGTTTAGTCAATACAGATATTTTAAACATCATCTAGCAGTATTCTTTGACCAACTCCCATCCTAACTAAATGTGACCGGTATATTAGACTTTATGACAATTGTGATCTAACTCGGTCTCTAATCCTTGCAATCCCTTGCCAATAGAATCAAAATTAAAATTAGACCATATAAACAGTTGCTAACAGACTCGTAATCCCCTATTAAGCAGTTGCTAACAGACTCGTAATCCCCTAGATCCTTGTAAGCTAAGTCCCTTATAACAAAGAGGAATATCCTTTAACCACACAGATTACTACGAGAAACCTTCTGGATTAATCGATCTATATAAGAAATCCGATTTGTAAATGTTATAGCTTTATTGAACAATTTTTCTCTCCTGCCAGATGAGAACAAATTGCAGGATTTCAAGGAATTTACTGCCACTGTTATAGCACTTCGTTCACCTAAAATTGGGGCAATGGCAGGATTGATTTTATTGGAATGTTTAAGTATAAAGAACAAATAAAAAGCATATAACATCTTCAATGCAATTGTTCAGCTTTGACTAATATAATGCCGAGCTACGTAGGCTCTTGGTTTATGGACGTCTAGAATTGAGTATCCTCTATTGGGATTAGGGTGGACTGATGGCGGTTCAATTAAATTTCAAAAGTTATACACATCTTTAAACTCAAGTGACTCTGTGTAGTTTTTAAGCGATATTTGTATTAAAATCAATCATACGCATGGTTTGCATGAGATTCCTTAATTAATATTAATTATACGCAATACTGGAGTCTAAGAATTTGGCGAGTATTTCATTTATATTAATCATACGTTCTGTTAGTTGAATTAAAATGCTCGCCTTTTGCCAGTATACAGCTACAAAATGTGATCGGAATATCCGTTATATAAACCTTAAAAATTAACCGTAACAAGTACAGGTTTTAATTCCATATTCTGACAGATTTTCCCTTTCAACATTTTGTAACACTTTTCAATCCGTTTTCTCTTTCCGTACAATTCTTTGTACAACACTAGACTTAATTACAAGTCCTTATAGCAACGATCCATATTTGGTTTTTTATCATTCCTCATATTTTACTTATTTTTTTTTGTCTTTCTGTCAAGTCAATTATGTATAGAGTCAATAATGATTTCCGTTCTTCTTGGTTATCTTTTACTTCAATTGCTAAAATGACTCTAATTTGTTCTTTTCTTTTCTCTGTTCTACAAACACAAAACTGTGAATATCTGTGTCAACGACGTTCCTTGCATTGGATGAATGATTGCCGATGTGTTCCCGGTTGACTGTGAAATTACTACTTGATGCTGCTGTCTTGGATCGTACAATGAACTTTGATGACTTGGTTTTCCTTTCCCTTTTTTTGATGGGAATTATACCCATCTTATATTGCTATACCAACAATAACTACGATGATTATAATGGCGATTCTATTTGCCTGGGAAAAAAAATTCAATTGCATTATGCAAATCCTCCATTTGCTGTGGATTCATCCCAATCAAACGAATTCGAATGATGAAAATGCTGCTACTGATTGTGTGGCTGGCACTGTCTGCCTCAATTTTATGCAATGTCTGTCTGACTCCCTGGCGATGTGGATATTCATCCCTGCTACCTTTACCTTCGTGTGGAATATAACATTTCATGGATTTAACATTGCAGCTCATATAAATCACATTAAACGCGTCGCTGGTATTGATCATGTGGGCCTTGGTGCCGGATACGATGGAATCAATTTGTAAGTAAATTATATTATTTTTTTAATACTGCATATATATAAGTATGCTATTCCCATACTTACTTGCTATTGCATTTAATCTTACATTCCGTCATCACGACCATCCATCCATCCTTTTTAGCGCTATCTCATTGCCAATTCCCCCGGAGGGAATCGTCAATGAATGGCTAGATGCAGTTGCTTAAATTGCTTTTTTTCCTTCTTGCAACTCTGTATCTATCTCTCGTTTATCATTCGCTTTTTCAATGGATTTTACAAAGAGTTCTGGTAGGGCTGAGGAAAAAAATCAAATTAATTCCCTTGACATTTTGGCCAGTCAGTTTGTTTGTCTGGTGATGCTGTTGATATCATTTAATTGCTGGTGATATTTTAATTTAAATTGTGATTTTTGCCTGTCCTTCTTCGTAGGTTTTTTTTATCACCCTGGGTGCAATTGATTAATTTCAATTAAAGAGGCCCCTTAATTGGCCAAGGGAAAGTGAAATTGAAAGCTGAGTAACAAAGTCGTATTACTTAAGTGGGCTATTGATTTATGGTAGTTTGCGAATGAAGAGCGGGAATTGTTTTTAAATAGGTTCATATGTGTAGGTTATGCGTATGATGAATAATAGTTGTATATTAATATCAAGCATACGTAGTGGGGGAAGCGAGCATTTATTCGCATTTATATCAATCATACGCAAGGAATGACTTCAAATCTATCCATATCCGTCAACAAATTTTACCATGATCCCCATATAAGTATAGTATGCAGCTTCTGCTGTTGATGCTCCTTATCCCCATCGCTGTATCCTTTTTTGAACACGTAATACTTTCACTTTTACCCTGTTTCTCGATCTCAACACAGAGCCTGTCTCTCAAGTTTGACTAAAATTGGGTTCCTCTCAGTCAAACAGATTCGTACAAGTGAAGTCATCTTTCATTTCAAAAATTCGAAATAGATTTTATTTTTTCGTTCGATTTGAAATGAAAAAATTATCAAACTTCTTCTGAAGAAAATACGAACGTAAGATTTCGTTTGGGATCGAGGAACCGACACTAAGTCCCAAGTCAAAGGGTTGATATTTTCCAGGTAACACATTAGTTTCATCACATTCATATAGTGATATGATAACGAGTGTGAATGAGTGATTCAGTTCCACCACGTTCTCGTATAAAATCAATGGACTAATTCATAGAGTAATATATAAAGAGTGTGTTTGAGTGTTTCAGTTCCACCAAACTCTTTCCACAAGTCACTGGGCTAACGACAGTTTTGATACCATTTTTATGGCAGTTTTCTCCTGCCAGAATTTGGGTGCAAATTGTTGTGTTCTTCAAATCAAAACTAATTTCTTGCATATAATTATAAAGTTATTAAGTTCGAAGTGATAATAAAATCAAGATTAAAGTCCGTTTTTTTTCAACTCGCCTATCACTCGTTCTCTTTGAAATTCTATCCTGTATCACATTTGTAGCTAGGAGGTCGATCAGCTGTGTTACACAGTGCAACACGAAAAAATATAACCATATACGGACACCACTACGTCGTGCACTTTTTTATGGGCCCCCAAATATTTGGGGCCTCGTTGTCTTTTTTGCAAAAAAGTGATCATTTTGTCAGGCTCATATCTTACAGTCCGTTCGGAACTTTGATTTACTCTCTGAGGGAAAGCTGTAGCTCTTGTCATAAAGCAGAAAAATCATATACAATCAAAAAAAAAACTTCACCTTCAAGATCAAAATCGCAAAAACTTTAAAAAATTCAATTTATTTACCTTCTTTCCCCTGTTCAGGTCCATAGGTAGCAAACCGTTCAAAATTCAAGGAAAGAATCAACTACAAGAATGTGCCTAAGATCTCAGTAAACATCTTTCTAGAACATATGAACTTCCTAGGAATGATTCTTAACACCGTTTAGGTAGCGCTTACGTAGCGTTTAGGTAGTCGCAAAAGTGAACAATTTCCCGACAAATTTTTAATTTCACTGTGTGTAATTTTTTAAGTCATGGAAATATTACTATATACGGACACCACTACGTGACAAAAGACAAACAAAAAAGGCCCGTGTCTCCCTGTTTTGCCCAAAGTCATGCACTTTTTTAAGATTTGGGGCCCCGGTGTCATTTTTGAAAAAGTGATAATTTTGTCAGGCTCATATCTTGCAATTCGTTCGGAATTTTGATTTACTCTCTGAGGGCAAGTTATAGCCCTTGTCATAGAGAATAAAAATTGTTAACGTATAAAATCAAAAAAAACTTCATCTTCCAGGTCAATCGCAAAAAAAATTAAAAAATTCGATTTTTTTACCTTTTTTCCCCTGTTTAGGTCCATAGGTAGCAAACCGTTTAAAATTCAAGGAAACAATCAACTACAATAATGTGCCTAAGATCTCAGTAAACATCTTTCTAGAACATATGAACTTCCTAGGAATGAGATACTATGCTATCTCACCGACCGCAGCAGAACAGGCAAAACTGGGACGCTGCAACAAGGGACGCAGCACACAATATAAGAATTCCGAACGAATTGCAAGATATGAGCCTGACAAAATGATCACTTTCTTGGCAAAAATGACACCGAGGCCCCAAATCTTTGAACCCCCTGGGCTAATTGGAGTTTAGATAAAGTTTGAATATATGTCAAAAAAATAACTTCATCTAAATCGAAATGAGAGAAAATTGTTTTGTTTATTCATATTAAAACAGATTTTGGAAGTTGTAAATTCCAATAAAATACAATACATTCACATTCTTCATTCCGCCT
Organism: Phaonia tiefii; assembly: GCA_963931995.1. Lineage (NCBI taxonomy): Eukaryota > Metazoa > Arthropoda > Insecta > Diptera > Muscidae > Phaonia > Phaonia tiefii. Next base: position 229,486,961 of record OZ008368.1, on the reverse strand, counting down.
GTCGCTCACTTTCCTTCACATTTTAGCATGTATAAAATTTCCAACTAGAAGGTCCACCAACTGCTTCATCGAACCCCTCTAACTGTGTCAATTCTCTATGTCCTTTTGCATATGGCCATTAAAGAACTCGACTATGATGAATTTCATTTAAAAATCGAGATAAAACTGAAATTTTGAACCCGACCACCTCAGATATCGATGAAATTTTGTTCATAGCTAAATTTGATCAATACAAACAAACTCTCATTTTTAGAAATGACTGTTTTGGGATTTTTTGGGCGTGGCACAGTGGGAAAGTTTTCAAAAAAACGCGAAAATTGTCGAAAAGAGCTCCATTTAAACTACAATAACTCAGAATCGGCTGAAGCGATTTCCATGATCTTGGTATCATTAAAAAGATATTTTAACAGGCTTTATGAGATGTTTTAAAAAAATAAAAAAGACACTAAAAATTTTATAACAAAAAAAATTTTAACTAACGAAAAAACCAAAAAGATCAAGGGTTTTTTTACAGTGTAGTATTTACCTATATCATATCAAAAAATAAAAATGGGTTCTTTTTAGTTTTTTTTATATAATTTTTTAAGTAGTGTCAATTTTTTAAACGTGTCCTAAAGCCTGTTAAAATATCTTTTTAATGATACCAAGATCATGGAAATCGGTTCAGCCGATTCTGAGTTATTGTAGTTCAAATGGAGCTCTTTTCGACCATTTTCGCGCTTTTTCGAAAACTTTCCCACGGTGCCACGCCCAAAAAATCCCAAAACAGTCATTTCTAAAAATGAGGGTTTGTTTGTATTGATCAAATTTAGCTATAAACAAAATTTCATCGATATCTGAGGGGGTCGGGTTCAATGCATCTCGATTTTTACATGAAATTCATCTTATTTAAATATTTTGTATATTTAGACATTTCAGAATTAAATATTGAAATTAAAAAATTTCCTCTGTAAGCTCCGCCAATATCAAAACTACGTTTTGAGCGTTTCATTTATTTCATTTACAGTTTCCAACCCACCCAAACGTAAAACAATATTTCCCGAATTATAAACTTTGCATTCGTGTTTGTTTGAGAAATATTATTTAAATTAATGTTAATTATACACATTAACGTATTAATATTAATATTATTAATACGTGAAATTAATATTAATTTAAATAATATTTATCATACGTACACGAATGTAAAGTTTATAAATATTAATATTAATTATACGCACCGTCTGTGGTGCAATGGTTAGTGTGCGCGGCTCTTGTACATGAGGTTCGAACCCTGATCTGACCACCTTAAAATTTCTTTCGGCGGCGGTCACCTCGCACAGTGACGGCGACATATAGCCACGAAAAAGCTTCTCAAAATGCCGTTCGGAATCGGTGTAAATCTGTAGGTGCCAATCAGTGAGTAAAAACTTGAAAGCACACAGCTCAGTGATTGTGAGAAGTTCTCCCATGTCCCTTCATGGGACGTAAAGGGTAACCATTTATTTATTTATTTTTAAGAAAGAAAGTATGTAGTTATCACCAAGATAACCAAATTGTATATAATTTTGTTTATCTTCCTGACGATGCCACCCAAAGGGCAGCGAAATATTGAAGAACAAAATTATTTAAAAAACGACCAAACGCTGGAACATTTTAGTTTTGAAGTTGCTGTATTTCTTTCAATGAATGAAAATACGAAACTAGTGAATTTAGAAGATCAATGTCATATAGAAGATCTAATGCTCCGGGACCAAAAAAACAGAAAAACAACGAGGGGCGAAGCTTCCCAGACGATCAAGTAATTTCTACCCACTCTCTGTGTTGTAAAGATTAAGACAAATTTTGCACGTTTCCATACATCCTTGCCTTCTCCATCAGTAGCATCTCACTTGAAAGACTCCTGCTTAGTTCAGTGTCAAAGGTTTCGTCACAGTCGTTACCAAGTTAAAGGTGTTAGAAATCAATATCACATTATCAATACATCTTATCAGTATTTGTTGGCTCTTAAAGCAGTCCCGCATTTAAATATTTCACAGAAATATTCAAATATTTCCTTTTGCGCGAGTGCATTTATTATCGTTATCCAACACACCCAATCGTAAACCAATATTTACCAAATTATATTTATTTTTCATATTGCATAAATTATGAGCCATTATAATAGAAAACTTCTCCCCGCCAATAAACCAAATCGCCAATAGAACAAAGCCAAACATACAATTCCCATGAAGGCTTAATTTGATCAGTGACTCGCTGTGACTTCCGCTTGCATTTGGGGTTTTTACTAATCCTGTAAATATCTAATAACAAAATTAAAATGCGATAAATATTCAACAACAAATTGACTTAAATAGTAAAAAAAAAAAGCGAAATAAATTGTATTATTACCCTCTGTCCCTCGGCTCTCATAAATCCCATGTAGTCAGTCTAATGGGCCGACTTGTATTGGCTGAAACGTGTGGCAACAATAAAAATTAATCAGTTTCACATAAATCAAAATGATATTTACTACAAATGAACTTAATTTACAATAACTGTACATATATCCCGAAATGGACACTGAACTACAGGACCATTGAGTATAATAATTTTAATACGAGACCAATAAAACTGTGCAATGGCCGACGACAACAATGGACAGAAGCAACTAAGCGCAATATATACTAACTCTTGCTTTGCCATACGGCTGTTAGCTGTTCCTGCTGTTGGTCATCCAAATGGTTAGATAGGATAACAATCGAATATTATGTTCACTCCCAAACCATAATAATAACAAATAAGGGACAGCAAAAAACAAACATGATATCGCTGAAATTCCAAAGCCCCGTACAGTAAAACAATTGAAATTTATGTTCCAATCATGACAAATCGAAAAGAACCCCACCGTTGAATATCAAGGGTACGAACAATGGTTTTAAATAAATTTGCTTTGAGGGTGGAGTAGTGGTGGAAAGCTCCCACCCTGTTGGCAACAATATGGTGGCAGCTAACAGGCATGTTATTAGGAAAATAAACTCAAATCAATACATTAGTTCAATTGAAGTCTTCAAAAGCATTTGAGTAAGTTTCTTTAAATAGTTCCCTATTGAAATTGTTATATTAAGCAACGCCCATAAGGGCGTATGATTAATACTAATTTCTTAATTATATACTGACCATAATGGCGTATGATTAATATTTACTCATCTCATACTACAAGTACATATGAATTATATTACAACAAGCCCACGATTTGTGTCGTTAATTGGTACCAGAGAATAACGGCACAGATCGAAAGACCACGAATCGAATCTACTTGTCCATATAGAGTATTCAAAAACCCCGTTATTCACTAGTTTTTTATAAAATGGTACCAACATAAAATTGTAATTCAAATATCTAAATTTTAATCTATATGCGTATACATCATTTTAAACAAAAAGCTTTCCAAAATACCTTCCCGAACCGCTGTAAACAGTAGGTGCCAATTAGTGAGTGCAAAACTGGAAAACTGAATTTGATCTGAGAAGGTCTTCCCTCACAATCCCTTCATGGAGTGGATTGGGAAACCATTTGTTTTAAATATAACTTGCAAAATATTTCAATGACGCAGACTTGACTTAAAATTTAACAACTTCGGAAAAATGTTCATTAAAAGTATTATTGTGATCAATTAATTTTCAATTCTTTGATGAATTTTCCCTTTGTGTGAATATTCTATTTCAAAAATTTCGTAACCAAGCTTAAGATATCCACTATATTTAAATAGTTCCTATTGAAATTATATGATTACTGTTTTTATAATGACGTATGATTAATTTAATTTCGAGCAATATATCTTATTATATATATTATTTACTTACGTAATAAGGCGGGCTCAAACAGCCTAGAGAGGTTGAGGAAACTACAAAATGAAGATCAAATATTTCTCCTACCGCCTCGTTCTTTAGCTTTTCTCCTCCACTTGGTATCGCCACGCTCTCGCAGGCAATTTATATTAATAAAATTAATAATAATCATACGTCCCACCGAGCACTTAAAATCAGAAATAGAAGAAATAAATCGTAACCAAATGAAAATTCACAATCGTGATGATATTATAACCACTTACTAAAATCATAATTAATACTATCCATATGATTCATATAAACTCTTAAGAATTTGAATGAATTTGCAAATTGTTTATATTGTCAATATACAACCTAAACCAATGTCACCCGAAATAAGACGCAACGAAACGAGGCAAATCAAATGATCACTAAATTCTAGTAGATCTTTCGCACTTCTTTATATTACAATGATTTTCCTAATATAAAATATAATATCAATCATACGACTTTATAATTTTATGTTAGACGAACGATTTTATGGGCAATATACTGCAAATTAATCACATAGAGATGGACCAATAGTAAATGGCATAAACCGTGATTAGATCCTAAGCCTGAGATACCAAGACGGCATGGTGTTCTTTTTTCGCTCCCAGGGTTTTCAAATTCTGAGCACTCTTTGTGTCGTTCCTTCTTTTTTATTCCTTTCATATGATTATCAATTTTGGAAGTCATATTGTATCTATCTGGTTTGAATTGTATTGTCTCGTTTGGGGCAACAGCAAGATTTACCTACTCCAATTTCCCAATTTTCAGATAATCCATATTAGCAAATTACCACTTGTTCCAACTCTGCAGGTGGCATTTCTACGATCGACTACTTTAGACAATAGTTGCGAACTAAAAGTATAATGCCTATTATTAATATTAATAATTAAAACAAATGTTAATAATATTTTCGCAACTAATGAGATCCGATAAATCATTATATCAGCTCAAAATATATGTCCAGTAGTTTACCTCATTTTATTAATTGCCTACTTAGTCACCATGCCCAGTTTCACAATAACGTATGATTAATATTATAATGAAAATATATATAAATCATACGTAACCATTTAGAGACAAGTGATTGCATGTCATGAATAGTTTCTGTGAAAAGATCTATGCTAATTGATTCGCCCGTCAAAATGCAATATTTGTTTCCAATCTGCAGGTGACGTTTCCACGTTTAACTACTTAAGACAGTAGCTGCGAACCACACAGCGTATGATTAATATTAAAAACTACAATAAATGTTAATAGTATTTTTATAACTAACGCGATCAGATAAATCATTATATCAGCTCGATATTTATACCAAATTGTTTATCTCATGCTAATTTTTGTCCCGTTATCCACCGTTCCCAGTTTTACAGCTACGTATAATTAATATTATAAGGGAAATCTATACGGATCACACGCGACGAATCAGTGCATGTGAAGAGCAGTTTCTATGAAAACGTCTTTGGTATTTCATTTAGCCGTCAAACTACGATTATTGTTTCAAATCTGAAGGTGGCCTTTCCACGTTCTACTACTTTGGACAATAGTTGCGAACTATAATGCGTATGATTAATATTAATAATTACAAAAGGATTTAATATTATTTTTACATCCAACGAAATGTATGCCAAATAGTTTACCTCTTTTTAATATTTGTCCCCTTAGTCACCATGCGCAGTTTCGTATACGTATAATTAATATTATAATGAAAATATACATTAATCATACGTAACCATTTAGAGACAAGTCATTGCATGTCATGAATAGTTTCTGTGAAAAGATCTATTTAAATTGATTCGCCGATGAAAATGAAATATTTGTTTCAAATCTGCAGGTGGCGTTTCCACGTTCAACTAATTAAGACAGTAGCTGAGAACTATACAGCGTATGATTAATATTAAAAATTACAATAAATGTTAACAGTACAACAATGCTAACGAGATTCGATTAATCATTATATCAGCTCGATATTTATGCCAAATAGTTTATCTCATTTTAATACTTGTCCCATTAGTCACCATGCCCAGTTTTCCAGCTACATAAATATAATATTATAATGAAAATCTATATGAATCACATGCAACCATTTAGCGACAAATCATTGCATGAGCAGTTTGTGTGAAAAGATCTGTGCAACTTGATTCGCCCATCAAAATTCGATTTTTTAAATCTGAAGGTGACGTTTCCACGTTCAACTACTTTGGACAATAGTTGCGAACTATATTGCATATGATTAATATTAATAATTACAAAAAGATTTAATATTATTTTTACAACTAAGAAAATGTATGCCAAAAATTTACCTCCTTTTAATACTTGTCCCCTTAGTCACCATGCGTAGTTTCACAATTACGTATAATTAATATTACAATGAAACTAGGTAATGTTTCCACGTTCGACAACTTTAGGCAATAGCTGCGAACTATAAGGCGTATGATTACTATTAAAAATTACCACAAATGGTAATTGTATTTTTACAACTAACAAGATCCGATAAATCATTACATCAGCTCGAAATATATGTAAAATACTTTATCTCATTTTAATACTTGTCCCCTAGTCAGCGTGCCCAGTCTCACAATTACGTATGATTACTATTGTAATCAAAATATATATGAATTATACGCAACAATGGGACTGTCCATGGAGGTGGAAAGTTTCTGATTGCCATTCACTTGGGAGTGGCCAGAAATGATTCCTTCATTGGGCAGTTCAAGCAGCTCACTACTTCCACGCAGTATGTCCTGGGCAATGGCTTTTCGGAAACCTCCGTTAGCTAGCTAGAGTGAGAATGCGAAACAAATGAGCATCAAATCAGGTTTAGTAGGTGACTGATGTCACTGAAGCTCAACAAACAATCGGGCATATTCTTTTGTCCTTAGAAGGCGGATGAGCCAAACATACGGGCCAACTGCGGATAGAAACTAAAAGAAGAAAATCCAGGTTCAACATATCGCATCCTGGTCACCGTCTGATCCATAATCAATCAAATATCCTGGCAGTAGGTAAAATGCAAAAACCCGGTGGACTGGGTTTGCCTCCCGCCACCGTTCATAATGGCAGTGAAAATACAAAAACGAAACAGAAAACATAAACAACCCCTATTTGTTGACGACCCCCGCAAACGTTATAAGGACCAAGATTTACGGATATGCACTTGGAATGTAAGAACTCTATATAGATCCGGTGCAAGTATCCAAATGGCAGATGTCCTCGAAAGTTATAAGGCTGACATTACCGCTATCCAGGAAATGCGATGGACAGGACATGGCTGCACAAGAAAAAGAACTGCGATATATACTACAGTTGCCATGAAAAAAAACATGAATTTGGTTGCGGATTTGTAGTTGGCAAAAGACTGCGACATCTGGTCTCTAGGTTCAATCCTGTGAGTGAACGAATAGCCACAATCCGCATAAAAGCGAAATATTTTTATATTTCCCTAATTTGTGTGCATGCCCCGACAGAAGAGAAAGATGATGATGCCAAAGACATATTCTATGAGCTCCTAGAGGAAACGTATGACCGCTGCCCTGGCCATGACATTAAGATTGTACTAGGAGATTTTAATGCTAAAGTAGGAAGGGAGAATGTGTTTAATCCAACTATTGGCAATTTCAGTCTTCATGCTGACAGTTCCGACAACGGTATGAGACTGATTGACTTTGCCGCGGCAAAAACATGGTCATTAGTGGCACAAGATTCCAGCATAAAGACATCCAGAAGGCTACTTGGGTATCCTCTGATGAAAGAACTAAGAACCAAATTGATCACGTGGTAATTGATGGAAGGCACTCATCCAGTGTAATGGACGTACGAGTGATCAGAGGAGCTAACATCGATTCTGATCACTACCTGGTAGCAGCAAAGGTTCGCACAAGATTAAGTAGAGCGAAAATCGTACGAAACCAGACGCAGAGGAAGCTGGACATCGGAAAGCTGCAATTACCAGAGGTAGCCACAGCCTACTCAAGGAAGCTCTCGCAACTTTTGGCACAGAACCCACCCCCTCCCGATGACGATCCTGATGCGCAGTGGAAACCCATTTCCGACTCTATAAAAACTGCCGCAACAACCGTACTTGGTTTCGAAAAACCGCTTCGCAATAAACCGTGGTACGATGAAGAGTGTCGCATTGCAAATGACGAAAAGAACGCTGCACGTATGGTAATGCTTCAGTCAATTGCAACGCGAGCTGCATCTGAGCGGTATAGGGAGAAGAGAAAGGAGGTAAACCGTCTCTTTAGGCGTAAGAAACGGCAGTGGAGAAAGCGCGAGAGTGAGAAAATTGAGACATACAGAAGGAAGATCGAAGCCCGAAAATTCTACCAAAAAGTTAAAAACGGAACTAATGGACATGGTTCAGGGCCCCCCTTCTGTAAAGACAAGGACGGAAATCTCGTCGCAGATGTGCAGAGCATGTTTGGAATATGGAGAGAGCATTTCTCCGCGCTACTAGTACCTGAGATATCCGATGACGATGGGACAATCGATCACAATATGGACGACGGCGTCGATTGCCCCCCTCCTAACCAAGACGAGGTCAGAACAGCTATTGCCCGGCTTAAGAACAACAAAGCCGCAGGAGCCGATGGATTACCGGCGGAGCTGTTTAAGGCTGGCGGCGATGAGCTGATAAGGTGCATGCATCAGCTCATTAACAAAATTTGGTTAGATGAATACATGCCCGGCGATTGGAGTCTCAGTGTACTATGTCGCATATTTAAAAAAGGTGACCCGAGTATCTGTGCCAACTACCGTGGAATAAGCCTTTTATCCATAGCATATAAGGTTCTATCAAGTATAATGTGCGAAAGACTAAAACCAATTATCGCTGACCTGATTGGACCATACCAGTGTGGCTTTAGGCCTGGAAAATCGATAGCTGACCAGATTTTCACGCTACGCCAAATCCTGGAGAAGACACACGAAAAACAAATCGACACCTATCATCTATTTATCGATTATAAAGCAGCCTTCGATAGTCCGATACGGGAGAAACTCTATGAAGCAATGTCTGAGCTTGGTATTCCTGCAAAACTCATACGCCTTTGCAGGATGACCTTGACGAACACCAAATCCGCAGTGAAAGTTGGTAAGGATCTTACCGAACCTTTCGAAACTAAGCGAGGCCTCAGGCAAGGCCACACCCTATCGTGCGATCTCTTTAACATCTTAATGGAGATCATTATGAGAAAAGCTGCAGTCAACATGAATAAAACCATCAGCAGCAAAAGTCACATGCTGCCCGCGTATGCTGATGATATAGATATCATTGGGCGCACAATTAGAGAAGTTACTGCGGTTTTTTCGAGAATTGAGAAGGAGTCAGCAAACGTGGGTCTGACGGTGAATGAGGACAAGACAAAATTAATGGTTTCAACGAACAGGGCCTCCACGCGATTAGACCAAAGCGTGAACGTTGATAACCGTTATAACTTCGAGGTAGTGGACGAATTTATATACCTCGGATCTGCCGTGAACAAAAACAACAACGTCAGCCTTGAGATCAAGCGGAGAATTGTGCTTGCGAATAGATGTTATTTTGGGCTAAGCAAGCACTTTAGAGATAAAGCCCTCTCTCGAGTAACAAAAGTCCAGCTGTACCAGACTCATTCAACCTGTCTTGCTTTATGGCGCAGAATCCTGGGTCCTATCGCAAGCAGACGAAACATATGTAGGAGTCTTCGAGAGAAAAATACTACTAAAAATTTATGGCCCTATAGTGCACAACGGCGAGTATCGGCGACGCATGAATCATGAGCTGTATGAGTTTTATCCTGACATTGACATAGTTAAGCGGATCAAGATAACGCGATTGCGCTGGCTAGGCCATGTCAGTAGAATGGATGAAGATGAACCAGCGCGAAGGGTTTTCGAAACCGAACTCGAAGGAAGACGAAAAATAGGAAGACCAAGACTCCGCTGGAGGGATCAGGTTGACGAATCCCTGCGCAGACTTGGTATTGCCAACTGGAGAGATAAAGCAAAAGATCGAACTGGTTGGCGAAATATGTTATCTTCGTTTTGTAAGGTCCCTGACCCCCCGGGGTTGTTCGAGACCGGATGGTTCATGGCATTTATCGTGATGACTTATTATCAATATTTTACTGAAAATAAATATCAATAAGTCGCAAATAGTTAATGATAGGCTGTAACACGTAGACATGTGTGGTTCCTCGTATTTGAACAACCGGTTCTGTCTAGCCAGGTTCCGAGAAGAACTGGGTATTTGGACCGGCTCGGGTTCTCAGCTGACCCAAAGAGACTTAAGTACTTAAGTTATTATAGGAATATAAAATTTGATAAAAAACAACAATTTAAACACAGAGACTTCTCAGCTGACCCAAAGAGACTTAAGTTATTAAAGGAATATAAAATTTGATAAAAAAAGTCCATATTTTTATGCCCTCATTTAACAAATTTGGTTCCTTTGGGACATTTTTCATTTGTTTTAGAATTGTTTTTTCTATCTTTTGGTACCGTTTTTCGGTCCTCTAAGAACCGTCTTCGGATATTCATTTCGGTTCATTTGAATACGTTTTTCGGTCCTCTAAGAAACGTTTTCGGATCTTTAAGAACCGTTTCGGGTTAATTGGAGCCCGTCTTTCGGTTCGTTTGAAACGGTTTTCGGTTAATTTGGAACCGTAATTCAGTTCTGGTAAGCATCGGTCCGATCGGTTCTTGTAAAGAATTGGTTCTGCCTCGATTCTGTGCAGTATTAGTAGCATGGCCTGAATGGTTTCCATGATTTCCAAACTGACATTTTCAACTGTACATCTGCTATCTACTGAGTACGTTTAATATATAATTATAATAATATATATAAATTATATAATAAATGTATAATAATTTAATAGAAATTGTTGCTTATAGCTGATTTTAAGACCTCAAATCACAATCTACATATGTCCATAGTCAGAGGTTAGTTATAACATGTCCTAAACAATGTTCATGAGTTCCTTAGCGTATAATTAATATCAATCGTTGCGCATATTTTATATTATAATTTAAAATTAAATTTCACAAAAAATATAAGATCTTCGAGTCTAATTATATTCAACAGTTTTATTTAAATTTTATATTTAACTATTCGAAATTGTTATTTATAAAACAAAATGTATAAAAGCAGGCAAAATTTCTTTCTTGAATTTCATGAAATTTCGAATAATCTCTCAAATCTTAAATATTTTCTTCAACATTTATCTTTGAGTGTAAGCTTATGCAAACATTATCGATCAGCCTATTCCAACCAGCATTCGGCCTATTCGAACCAGCTGTTGTAACAAAGTGACATTCAGCAGAAAATATTCTAAATATTTTCGACGGAATATTAAACTGATTCCTAAATTCAATGACCGCCAGCGCTGCCCTGCTGTGCCAGCCATAGTTAAAATAAAAACACCCAAAATGATTGTGATAATTTTGAAAACACGAAAAAATTTGTGCTAAATTTCAAAAAAAATTTGAATAAAGGCAAATGTTGTTGAATAAAAATCGATAAATATTAAACATTATATTGTGAATACCTATGAACATAGTAGATGTGGGAATATATTGGATATGTCGTCATGATGCGATGTTTATGTATACATAAATATGTTTACACACCTATTCCATTTATGAGTATGTACTTGTGATCAAACGGATGTAAATATGTGTGTCACTTTAAGGATGAAAAGTTTAATGATAGTAGAACTAATGAAATTTGTCAAAAGTACAGTGAATACTCAATAAATCAATAAGTAAATTACTTTTTTTGGGAATACTTGAATAAGCAAAGACTCAATCGTGTGCCATAAATTTATATACATTTTACAGGGTACGTTTTGGCATTAAACATTTCATCATAATTTAGTTCTAATCAACCATCGTTACCTATAATTAATATTAATACTAAAATCCATAACATACAATCGAAGTTCACATATTTCATATCAATCATACGTCACCGTTCAATATCGAAAGGGAGAGTAGGAGAAGAAAGATATTTCGTTTGTCATTCCATTTATGACAATATAAGAACCTCGCATTGGCATTAAATTAAATCAATTTCCATCATAATTTAATCCTAATCAACCGTCGTTACCTATAATTAATATTAATACATAACGTATAATTTAAGTTCACATATTTCATATCAATCATACGCCACTATTCAATATCGAAAAGGAGAGTACTCGTTGCAGAGGACAGATATTTCGTTTGTCATTCCGTTTATGAAAATATAAGAACCTTGCATTAGCATTAAATTAAATCAATTTTCATAATAATGTAATCCTAATCAACCGTCGTTACCTATAATTAATATTAATACATAACTCCATAACGTATAATTTAAGTTCACATATTTCATATCAATCATACGTCACCGTTCAATGTCAAAAGGGAGAATAGGAGAAGACAGATATTTAGTTTGTCATTTCGTCTACGAAAGTATAAGAACCTCGCATTAAATCAGGATATTGCCATGTCCCATAATTATTATGGAACAATAGAAAATGTGTTATCATTCCTTTGCGTCAAGGCGCGTGGCCTCCTTGTAACTCCAGGTGACTCCATCGGCCGTTTTATTACAACTCAGATATTGACCATGATATAGTTAAAATTTAGATTCAATTAATAGAAATTTTATTACTAAATTGGGTTGACATAATGAGCTAGTACCAAATCAGCCGAGCCACTGATTTATAAAAAGAAAAAAACTAAAGCAACCGAATCGCCAAAAAATATACTTGGGGGATTTTGGAGGTCAAATAAATTAAAACAAAGTGTTTCCCATTACATCCCATGAAGGGATAGGGGAGAGCTTCTCACAATCACTGAGCTGTGCGATTTATAGTTTCACACTCACTGATTGGGACCTACAGTTTTGCACAAGTTCCGAACGGTATTTTGAGAAGCTTCTTCATGGCTAAGTACTCGATAGTGTCGCCGTCACAAAGAGTGGAGACCGTCGTCGAATGAAATGAAAGGTGGTCAGAGCAGAGATCGAACCTACGTTCTTATGTACAAAAGTCGAGCACACTAACCGACGGCCACAAATAAATTAAATTTAAAAATAAATGTATTCTATTAAAAATTTATTAATGAACGAATGTACGTCTTCTACTAACAAGCAGCCGAGAGGCAGGTTATCCGCAATGATAGGACCATTTACGGGATATTGTCTTGTAGGAAAACACGCCCTAAGATTGGGACATAAAAACACCACTCTCTGTAGATGCTGCATGGAAGAGGACGAGGAAACGGTGAAACACCTTCTCTTGGATTGCCCTGCTCTGGCAGGACTGTGAAGTAGGATATTCGGAACACATTTAGTTAGCACCGTAGCCCTACAGGATATTCGTGTATATACTGCAGGTATCACAATGGGCTTCTTTAGCCTAAGTGTGCTAGACAGCGTGCTGTCTTGCAGCCTTTCCAACCAACCAACCAACTAACAAGCACAACCTATTACACCTATAACATCATATGTTATACTTTTTGTTGATTCCTTCGTTAGAAATGAATTTGTTTTATAGAAACAGACTGTATATTCGATAACTAAACGGAATATATATTATTTTCAGTAAAGCAACAAACCTTAAAAAATATTGAAATGTGCTAATTTATGGTCTAAGAATTTTTAAGAGAAATTCCTAGATTTATGTCCTACGAGAAACTCAGTTGAAACCATTATTTCCGTACAACTCAAGCCGGTCTCACATACTGTAGTCGTAAAACAACAACAAAAGAAAAAATCGTGAACTGAATACTCCAAAGGAAATCGAAAATATTAGTCTATGAAATAATTTCAGATCGAATTATATATGATGAAAATTTTGTGGTAGAGCCCGACCGAAAACGTTGAGCACTAACAAAAATATTAATAGTTATGTTCTACAAATATAGTACTTTAAATAACTTCAGCACAATTGCGTGCAAGCCAGAAAAAACGTCTTTGTAGTGAAATAAAGCCGTTCATACGAGATATGGAAGTAGTAGAGAACCCCCTACGACGACAAATACAATTAACAACAATGTGAAGAATATAGTCACTGGTCTCGAACGTTAAGGAGCTGATGAGAACGTCACAAATTTCGAAACTATCGTCCGACAAATGACTTCGAATCTTGATTCCGACTGTTTAAATTTTTCGAATTGCAGAAAACCCCTGATCTATATACCACAAAGGAAATCTTATTGATTTGAAAATCCTTCACGGATTCATTGGCGCTCTTCCCAGCCTTGGGGGTGAATATGACTTCTTGAAGTTTCTGGGATGCGATTTAATCGTAAACTGGCCATGAATAATGTCCTGACCTAAGGGAGAATTAACCGTATTGCCTTCTATAACATAGTCGAAAGTATTCCGTCAAAGCCTGGCGATTTGTATGGCAAAAAAACCTATTTAAGGCCAACACAATTTTGTCAGTATTGATCAGTGTATCTGCAGTATCATCCTAGTGATAGTTTCACTGTCACTAAGAGAACTGAATGCCGTCGAAAGGAATATAAGGTGGTCAGAGCAGGGACCGATTAAATTTAGATCGATGGACCATTACACCATCGACAGATTCTAAATTGCTATGAAGCGTATAAATTATATTATAATAACTGAGTTATACACCACCTTTAATAATGAAATAAAAAAACTACAATAAATTTCTGTACGTATGTGACAAACAATATACAATTTAAAATTTGAAATAACTGTTAAAATTATAAAGCCTTCTTCCCTTTCCTATTATATTTAACATTACGTCTTTTACCACATTAAACATATGTCCTCCTTATCGTATGATTGATATAAATTCTGTTAATTCCAGCCATCACCGCGTATGAATAATAATTATTTTAGAATCCTACCAATCTAACCCCTCATTTAGCTTAAAACGAAACAATATATTTTTTATTTAAATCCCCAACCATTAAAAAATATCTTCCAAATAATTTTGAGAAATAAAATCAAAAGCATTACTGCTAAATAATCCTGTATCTCAATCATCGTATTCCTCGATATCACAGGCAAATCCCCTTAATTAACGATAATAGACATTTCACTGTAATACATCCGACAACATTTTATTCTTTTTGTTGTTCAAAAATATCTATGTAAATTATAAACATGAAAATCACTTGATGGAGTCAAAGACCTGGTCATTGTGTGTTGCTTGTTTCCCCAATAGAGCTGAATCAAACAACAACAGCAATTACCAAAAAACAGCAGCAAGGATAACAGCAATATACTATATAATGTTAAATATTTGGAAACTCCTGCAGGGATAGCAATTGTCTGTTCTATGGCACTTAATATGAACGTTTTTTTGTGGTTCATATTGTTCTAGTACAATATGCTAATAATGTAAAACAAATGAATACCAACTCTGAAAATTGGCATATTATTAAATTGCAGATTGCGGAAAATTTAAAAATAGTCAAGTTTGGAAAGGAATGTTGCTGGTACATCTATAATTAGACAAATTAGAAATATGTATTGAGGAAAGCTTTTTATAGAAGTTATTCAATGAAATTGATGTGATGATATGAGAGAGATAAAAATACATACACTAAAATTAACGTCCCACTATGACATCCAAGTCCTTGTTTTTGGAAAATAAATATTAAAAGTATTTAAATCAAGGGACTTGTGATGTTAGCAACCATGATGTAGTATAACCCCATGCCTATGGGTAAAGATATACAAATCTATATTATTTGCATAAATTTCTTTGCAATGTACTTTATTCCAGTATCTGAGTGCGTATGATTAATATTATTTACTTGTATAATAATATAATATTTTCTTCCAACCCACTTTTGCTGAAAATAGGCAGTGACTTTCAAATTTGTGTGGATCATCTAATCACTACTTAGTCTTTGTTGGAAATAGCTTCGACAAAAGAACCCATATTGCTAGACTGAGTCTATATTTATTGCGATTTACAAAAGCTCCTACCAACATTTCATTCTTCATAAACTCCACACGACTTTGCGCCTTAAATCCACTCGCCAAACGTAGTTGGATGTGGCGATGTTGGCTTTAAAAGCCACTTGCAGATTCCGTTGCCTCACAAACAATAGAATTTAATTTACACATTTTCCTGTACTCCCCTTGTGTGTGTGCCTGTGACTGAAAGCGTTGAAGGTGGTTGCAGGGTTGGAGGTTTGACTCATGGCCGGACGTCACTTACATAAAAAGGCGTTGGGGTGTTGGCATTTGCGGTGCGTTGTTTCATGCACTCTCTCTCTCTCTCTCTCCTCTCCTCCTCTCTTTCTATTTCATGTGTTTAGCGTGCCTAGGTTTGAATTGCGGTGAAGTCCTCTAATGAGCTCAGCAAAAGGATATCCGATACTCATTTCGCACAATTGTTTTGCAAGTGCAAATTGAAACAGTGACGCATTGTGCCATTTTAAAAGAACTCAAAATTCGCAGACAAAAGAAGTCAGCGTTTTTGATTGATTAAATAATGGCGGCTACCGTGCAACCTCCGGCCAACATTCAACGCGGACATGTTCAATATTTGGCAATTTGAGATTTTAATTAGAGCAAAATCTCCTTGTATCCGTGTTCAGAAATATGGCAATTCAATGGAGCGCTTTGTTTATTGGCGTATTAATTTGGTTTCCCAGATAAGGCTGGGAATTTGCAAATTTAACTGGCTTTGTCATGCGGTGGCAGTTGGAAAGTCTATGTGACATGGGGTTTAGTGATAAAGCTTAATGGTGTTTTTGATAAATGGTTAACTATAACTGGTAGATGGGTTCGGTCACTTAACTACGTAATATAATTCGTCAATAAAATTCAATATTAGATTTTCAAAAAAATACGTTAAATAGTCATCCTTTTAAAATCCTTTAAATTTGTGAAATTTCCACCTTGAACAGGACTTGAAATTGTTATTATAAGAGAAAATTTAAGGGTTTAAATCAATCCCTTTATTTACAAGAAAGCTAGGATATGAATTGGCGGCAGTCGATGAGTGTCTCCTTTTGATTGATAAGGATATTGTGATGACACCGTCTACGTCATTTAGTCTACTGACAGAAACTTAAAATCTTGTCGACGAGTAAATAGAACAATTTCCCCAGGGCCCTATAGAAGTAGGATCCCATAGCAGATATCCTCCTGTTATCTAGGGCTGAACACCTGTAGAAAAGAGGCTCAGTAGATTCGACCCCTCATATTTACAACTTCTGCATAAGTTATTTGCTATGATATTTAGCCCCATGACTACTAATCGGACAGTGTCCCGTGAAGACCGACGCAAGCATTGAGAACTTGGGATTAGATAGATACAGAAGGTTCATAGATCTCCTCTAATCTATTGTTAGCCAGATTTGTCTCTCGTCCAGCTCATTTAGCAGCGTTCGCTAAGGATACGCTTTCAATTCGTTAGGGGCAGACCAACACGTTCCAGTAACCTATAAGGTAGTCGCTCTGCAGTTCCCCAGAATATAAATGTACACTGGTGAAGTGAATGTCGTATTGCTGATTCATCTCATTAACAGATCTGCGGGAATTCTGGGCAGATGTTGAGTTCAGGTCCAATGATTTCAGGAATATTATAGACGACGGAAAATACATTAACCTCCAACGCTGCTAAACTATTCTCTCAACCGACTGGTCACTTTTCTAATGAATATAATTTCTGCTTGACAAATGTCAGTGACTGCCGGGTAGTCTACCAGAAAGATATAACCCTAGATCCGTAATTGAGCACTGTAATACCTGTAGTAGAGATATTCTGATAACTTGCTGAATGGGGAGACCGGTGTCAGTAGACACACTCCTCATGGTCAGTAGTTGTCAAGGATATTGGTTCTCAATTGAGGCTATGGGCAGCTTCAACCCCATTATTGTATCACCAACGGAATTTCAAGCTGCGGTCTATGTACTAGACTTCTCCGTAAGACGTCTTGAATAATCATTCAAGACATTTGTCTTTTGTCAAGATATGTACTGTAGCGAAGTTGCAACAACCAAATACTTCGGGTTACTGTCGATAAAGGTTTCGTGTATGTTTTGTATATATAAGCGAAGTAGAAGGAGTAGAATTTTGTTTTGTGCTCCCCCGGTGTGTCAAATGAATCTGTTTCATCGTACATTTTGTTAGAAACGGTCGTCCGACACATAACGAATCCGTTTGCATATGAAATTCCTCTCGAAAAATCTGACTTTTTTCTGTACTTTTCGGATTCGTCTCGAACTTGCAACTGACGTCATATTCGAATCCGTTTCGGGTTCGGTTTTTGTAAATAAAATGGTTTCGGGATAGATCCACTTTCATAAATTTTTCCGGATTCGTTCTGATATTTGAAAGATGTTTCAAATTCAAATAGGTAATGAGCAATATTTTCTACCTCTACTCCACTGAAGTTTTACAATCACATTAATTATTTTTATATTTTTACAAATATAAAAAAAACACCGTCTCATTGATTGACTTTTCTATGTTTTTATTGACTCGCATTCGGGTTCGAAATGGACTCGCCAAATCGCAATGTCGCTGTTTTATGCTTTTACGAACTCGTACGGATTAGAGACGGATCTGCCAAATCGAAATTCAAATGACTCACGTTTTTATGATTTTGCGGAGTCGAAATGGGTTCGAGAACTCATATTTATTTTTTTATGATTTTACGGACCCTCAAGGGGTTGGAAACGTTTTTGTGCACATTGGGCTACAGCTTCACCTACATACGCGAATGATTTTTTTGATGTCTTACCATCTATAGGCACGGCTAGGGTAATCTATCAAACGGAACACATGCAAACAACAAACAGGGTTAGCATCAAATACGTGGTTGTTGTACAACAATAGTCTCTACCTGAAAATAAGTATGATTATATTGATGTAGCGGCAGCGAACAAACAAGAAGGTCTTCGTCGCCAAAGAGTATTGAATAGTATAGAGAACTCATCGTAGGAAATGTATGACTCAAAAGCACTGGCGACATTTGGCGAATGATTCCAAACGTATTACTCGCTTTTTGTCATAACTTGGTCCATTCATAATTTTAATGTTGAAACATTGATGCCTTTTGAAACATTTATGCTTTTTGTATTGTTTTATGTAATAACATTGTCGAAATGGTGCATTTATATTGAAATATTCTATAAAGAGAATAAGACTCGTTTATGCTCTTTTAGTCAGACTCACTACATGAGAGCGGAAAAAGAGTGCAATAAGTTCTCTATACTATTCAATACTTTTTGTCGTCGATCTGTTTATGACAAAACAGAAACAATTATTTCAGTGAGCTAAATGTTGCTTCATTTATTTTAGCAATATTACATCTAATGTTAAAGCAGATGTAAGAAGAAGGAAACTGCAATAGCAAAAGAGCCTTCAGCACAAAAACTATTCTTGTTTTTTCTTTTCCAATGTAACATTTACTAATGTGTTCATAGAACTCGAACAGGTACCATGTAATAAAAAGGTGTTAACACATCGCCCGTGACTTCGAACACTCACTGATTTTTTCAGAACACTGACCATTCAAGAGGTCGTGTGCAGATGTCTACGATACATATATAGATTTAAATAGTAATAGTATAATGAAATATTGATATTTTGAAATATTGAAGCATTAAAATGTTGAAATATCGAAACATTCAAAAATATTTTCTTGTTTTTGTTTCTATCCGCCGTTGATCCATATATTTTGTCAGGAGACACCCGTTTGGAACGAAGCGCTATATATTATGTACCAGTTAGTTCAACGAAAATACGATAATTTAAATGAATTGTGAAGAAAAGATAATTTTTAAAGAAAAGTTACTTTTAAGAACAGAAATTTTTGTAAGAAAAGGTATTTTTTTTAAGAGAAGGAAAGTTTGAAGAAAAGTTTTCTTTTTAAGAAATGGGAATTTTTTTAGAATTGGTACTTTTTGGCGTAGAATACGTCTTACCTTACGGTATAGGGAGTCATGTCAGATTGTTATTGTTGTAATCTTTATTTCATTGATTATGAGGAAACGGCGATATAACTTTTTTTAATCATTTTTTTGTAGGTAAATAAAGATGTTATCTTTCGTTTGATATACATTTCATATTGGTTGATATCTTCCTAATATTTAAATTTCTTAAATGAAAATTGTTCAAACACATACACTCAAACACATGTGTGGTGTTTGGTTGAGTGTTTGAGTTTGTAGCGTGAACACAAACTATGCTGCTGTTTCAGTGTGGACACAAACCTTCGGCTGTTGTTTTGATTGATGAAATATTGAAATTTCGTATATTTACTTATATATTTAAGTGAAGCAAAATGTTAAATGTGAATTTGAATTTAACATGGATGTTATTGCTTATGTTATTTATCATTTATTGTTATACATATATGCTTTCTGTCTTATCGGATGGCGTATTCTACGTTAAACTGAATGGCCGTGCAGGGACAGTCCATGGCCGAAGGCCTCGGACAACTGTCTGCTGGTTTTAAGAAAATTTTCTTATTTTTAAACACCTTTCAATCAATTTTCCCGTATCATCAAATTTCACAATTTGTTGCCGGCTTTTTCAAGAATATGTACATTTTTAAGAGTAGGTACTTATCTGGAAAAAAGTTATTTTGTTTCACAAAAAAGATACTCTTTAAAGCAAAAGTAGTTTTTTAAGAGGCGACAATTTGTTGTAAGAAAATTTCCTTTTTTAAGAAAATGTACTTATTTAAAAAAAAAATAATTTTTCTTAAGAAATTGTACTTTTTGTAAGAAAATTTACTTTTTTTAAGCAAAGGTACTTCTTTAAGTTAAGGTATATTTTTAAGAAACGTTGCTTTGTTTAAGATTATGAATGTGTATTTTTATTTTTTTTGAGAAAATTTACTTTTTTAAGAAGACTCACTTATTTAAGAAAATTTTCTTTTTTTAAACTTCTTTCACTTTGGCTTTTCTAAATATACTTTTCATTGGGTTTAAAACTACAATATATACTAAAAATTGGTTACAGGCTCCACCAAAAAAATTTCCCAACATATGTTACTCTAGACACAAACCAAAGCAAACGTAAGCAAAATATATTACTGGGTTGTAGCATAACAGTGTTCAAAAAAAAGTTCCGTCATTTTTTTTCATTTCGCCCCTATCCCGCAACATGCTCGAAAAATGTGAATTATTTATTGGTAAACCTAAGGTCGAACTAAAAATTACAATCCGGGTACAATATCCTTATGTTAGGTCGCACTTACTCCTATTCCTATACCGTTTTATTTCAAGATTTTTCTTTGTTGATTATGACTTAATTAAGCGGCACACCTGGCGCCCATACAGGTGTACATGGCTTTTTCTTTTTTGTACAGGACAATAAATATTATATTTAATAATTCCATTTGCAAACATAATTCACCCTGTAAATGGGCAACAACCAAAGATTTATAACATAATTTTGGCAAAATGATAAAGGTGACCCATTCAAATGCCTTAACAAAAGATTTAATGAAGACAGCAGATCTCCGCAGGATGTCCAAGTTTGCAGGATAGTCAGACCGAGTGAATTGCCATTTATTGGCAATAAATAATATTTTTATAGGAATAATGAATATTTCTTGTATTCTCCTGATTTCATAAGGGTCTGACAAAATAATGGCCAAAATATGTATAAACCTCCTGTAGTGTAGATGGAGGAGCCTCAACACCGTTTGAACTCTAAAGAGACATAGAAGGGGAAACTTCTTTTAAATCATTGACCTTAAATGGAAGGAGGTGTAGGATGTCCGAGCATCTGAATGAGTCATTAAATAACCTTTGAAATGAAATAGAATCACATGAAGAAGTCATAAAACACTCAAAACATTGATGGGTGAAAGGCAGGAAACCGGAAGTTCGGCAGCAATAACTGTAGCCGTAGCAATAAACAACAACAACATTAGCAACTAATACAAGTACAAACGAGTCATAAATATAAACAAAGAATTTAACAATTTATTAGTTTATCAACAACAACAACGACGAGGACGAACATGAAGAACAAGAACGAGAACAACATTATCTTAGAGAGCAATATAAATTATTTATGTTACAAATAGAATTTCTGTGGTGCTGATGCTAATATATTTACTTTAGACAACACACATAACCTCACACCACACACCCATAAATATAACTCACAAGGACTCTCTCTATCTCTATCTCTGTCCATTTCCTTACCGGTTGCGGTTGGCCAGTAAGTCATTCCCATTCTAACACTAAAGTGTATGTGCGTGTGTATGTGGTTTGGAATATTTATGAGTTCTCTCAGTATGTGTGTGAGTGTGTGTGTATTTGTAATAGTGTGAGTTTGCATTGCATGTTTTAAGTAAATATTTTCAAGTTTAGTTGATATTATTTTTTGTGTAAAAAGTAAAATTTTTTTGTACTTTGTATCGTTTTGTACTTAAAGTCAGCGGTTAAAATAACGCACACAAAGGTCCTTTACACATACACTATACATACACCCACACTCTTACACACACACAGGCACCCACACAGGCACCACACACACACGCTCATAGTTATATAGAATTAGGTACCCATATTTTATTCATTGTCTACTTTTGAGCTGTGTGGGTGAATGGCTAAGTGTGAGCAGACAAGGTTTTTTGAATGTGGTTGAAGTAATACAGGAAATGTTATACACTCGGACAAAAGATTGGTACGAAATATTGTAAACAAATGAACGACAACAAAAGCATACTTAATGACTCCAGAAAATCTCAGACAAAGTCAACTCATGTAGAAGAAACTCTTTGGTTAAAAGGATTTTGAAACACAGTTCTGTGTGCCAAAATATAGACACTTCTTCTTTGGAGTAGAAAATAGACACATTTTTTGGGAGGCTTGTTATTGAACTGGAAATCAGTATCAAGTTTTTTCGATATCATAGGAAACATCAGATTTCGGGTAATTCAACCAAAGTATAAACTTCAGCTTCAACTTCACCTGTGACGTGGATATTTAGGTAGTGGTTGGCAAGAAAGTAATTTTGTTTTTTTGAAACGAAGTTCCTTATCGCACGTTGCGGTATAGGGGCTAACTGAAAAAATTTTAAACAACTTTTTTTAAGTACTTTATTACAACCCATTATTGTCAACTATATTGTGAACTTTTGGTTCGGTTTAGTTTAATGGGAAGTTTTCCAGGTGGAGCCTGTTTATTATATATTGTAGTTTTGAACCCAATAAAAATTAAATTTAGAAAATCCAAAGTGCAAGACTGGCAAATCCATGAAACACAGCCCCGTGCACGGAATTACATTTGACAGCACACATACTCTTACACTCGTACTTTTGGGTTGGCTTGTGTCTAGACTAACATATGGGGAGAAATTTCTTCTTTACTAGGAAATTTTCTAGATGGAGCCTGTTTATTACATATTGTAGTTTTGATGGGAATAAAATGAATTTAGAAAAGCCAACGTGAAAGAATTTTAAAAAGTGAACATTTTCTTACATAAGTGCGTTTTCTTAAAAAAAGTAAATTTTCTCAAAAAAAATACATATTCATATTTTTAAGCAGAGTACCTTTTCTTAAAACAAATACCTTATCTTAAAGAAGTACTTTTGCTTAAAAGAGTAAATTTTCTTACAGGTTTTCTTAAGAAAAGTAATTTTTTTAAATAAATACCTTTTCTTAAAAAAGCACATTATCTTACAACAAATTGCGTTTTCTTAAAAAAATACCTTTTCTTTAAAGAGTAGATATTATGTAAAACAAAATAACTTTTCTTGAGATAGGTACCTACCTCTAAAATTTACCTGTTCTTGAAAAAATAACCAATTCTAAAAAAATCCCGTTTCTTAAAAAAATCTTTTCTTCAAAAAAAATACCTTCTCTTAACAAAAATACCGTTTCTTGTAAAAATTCCATTTCTTAAAAGTACCTTTTCTTAACAATAAAATAATACCTTTTCTTTTCTTGAGACAACTAAGCTTCGGCCCGGCCGAACTTAACACCGTTTCTACTTGTTTCTGTATACACCGGGCAATGCTGAACATCAAATGACTCGCTTTGTTTGGCCATAGCAACAACAACGAAACAACCAAACACACAACATCACACATACTTTGTCCGAAGTAGCTGACGTATACGTGTGTCACATAACCACATGTTTGCCACATCTACAGCAACGAAACAGCCAAACACACAACATCACACATACTTTGTACGAAGTAGCTGACGTATTAGTATGTCACCATAACGTCGACTGCGCAAGCCCATGCGCTTGCAAATGAAATTTTGCGTGGCTATGCTTTATATCTCCGTTCAACAACAGCAACATACACATGAACATACATATATTATTATGTTAATACATACGCTATAGACACAATTTCGTTTGCCTCACACCTGCCACACCACTCTTTCATTTCTCTCCTGCACGCTCATTTTTGTTTAACACATCATTATTCTCTTTCGCAGTCGCAAATCTGGCTTTAGCAGCAGCATAAAATCTGGTTTTTGACTTTGATAGATTTAGTCCCTATACGCCGCTATAGATGTTAACACATCAAAAAAACCATTACCTTTAAATAAAAGAAGTACCTCTCATTAAAGAAAGGATCTTTTCGGGAAAATATAATACATGTTCTTACAAAAACGACCTAAAAATATACTCTTTTTTTTTTTTAAAAAAATACATTCAATAAATAAAAAATTCCTTAAAAAAGTTTATCATTTTACAAACAGTATCTTTTCTTCACAATTCATTGAAATTATCGTATTTTCCAACGGGCACATAATATATAGCGGAACAAACTTCGTTCCAACTGGGTGTCCTCTGACACCTCATGTTATTTTTTTTTTTGTTCAAAGTAATTTTCAATTATTTTCTTCAAATACGAAACAAAACAAAACTTTTTCAAAAATTTCAGGGTTCAGGCAACGGATTCTGGTAGATGGGATAAAAAAAAATATATGTACATATATCGGCGTTTTACGTCTGATTGTTTTAAGGGGGTGTGAAATTTCCCCCTTTTGCACATTCTCACAATGCATCCTTATATTTTAGGTAAAGGACGTGTTCAGCAATTTTGCGTAAAAATTTACGAGAAACATTTTGGGGGAATATATAGGCTTTTGTTATTTTTGTGGAAAAGGGTGAAAAACATCCCTAAAACAAGGGTGTAACGGGTTAAAATGTACAACAAAAATATTTCTCGTAAAATTCTACTATAAGTTTGTTACCGTACCAAAGCCCAAAACTGAACTTGAATGCCTAAAATAATTCAAAACTGAAAATCCACTGATTCCGAGTTGTCGCTAAAATGTCCCACACAACTACATTTTAGGGGGTGGGTGTGTATTGGAAAAATATTCTACATAAAATGCCACTATAAGTCACCGAATAAAAGAAAATCACGTGAGGTGTCGGAGGACACCCGGTTGGAAAATACGATAAATTAAATGGATCTTTAAGAAAAGATACGTTTTTTAAAATTATAAACTATTTTTAATGTATTTTTAAAAAAAAAAAAGTATATAAAAGTAAATTTTGTAAGAATATGTATTATATTTTCCCGAAAAGGTATTTTTTGTAGAGAGGTACATACTTCTTTTATTAAAAGCTAAGGCTTTTTTTAAGAAAAGGTTCTATGTTTAAGAAGAAGTACTTTCTTTAAGAAAAAGCCATAAGAGTATGAATTCTGATGTGTTAACATCTATAGGCGCGGGTAGGGACTAAACTCACAAAGTGAACACATCCAAACACAGTTTGTCCAACTGCGATCACAGATTGTTTGGCGTTAAACTCCTCCGAAAAGGCTGGACCGATTTGTATGAAATTTTGTGTGCATATCGGGTAGGTCTCAGAATCGGCGAACATCTATTTTTCATACCCCTAAATGATACGGGTGACCCACCCCTATATAGAACACCGATTTGTCCGACTGCGAAACACATATTGTCAGACTGCGAGAAAAAAAACAAACACTGATGTAGCGGCAGCGAATAGTTGTCTTGTGTGGGTGCGGAGCACTCTCAGAGCAAAGAGAATAATGACGTGGTTATACGTACATACATAAAAACAAGATAGCAAGAGAGCAACGAAAATTGTGTGAACTTGTGTAGTGTATGTACGAACATAACAATGTCTGTATGTACATGTGTCTGTTGCTTTGCATTCTCTATGTTTTTTTGTTGGAATAAAACAAAAAGTATTAAGCGCCCAATAGACCACACAAATCTTTGCGCAAATCGCTTATATGTGTCAGTGAAATAATGTTGTATGTGTCACACGTACGACTTTGCACAATTCGAGCTGAAAAATCAAAACCATTTAGATTTTTCGTCATCTTTGCGCAAATATTTGTGTGGTCTGTGGGCATTTGCATCAAATCTGCTCAGTGGGTGACAAATAGTCAAGCAGTAAATTGCAGCAGTGCAGTGCGTTTTGACGGATTCTTGTAAAAAATGGAAAACTTCAGCATTTACTTCGAATAAACTTTGCACAAATATTTGCGCGGTGTGTGTGCTAAATGCGTGTAACTTTGCGCAATTAATTTGTGTGGCCTATTGGGCGCTTTAGGCAAGAAAATAATGAAACATGTGGTCTTTAAATAATTTTCAGTATTAATACTATTTAAATGTAACGTCATCATATGATTGAACGCTGTTTTTTATTTTCCAATGTAACATTTACTAATGTGTTCATAGAAATCGAGCAGGTACCGTGTAACAAAAAGGTGTTAACACATCGCCCGTGAGTTCGAACACTCATTGGATTTTTTTTACAAAGGAGTACTCTGTTTAAGAACAGGTACTTTTTAAAGACGTGGTACTCTTTTTAGGAAAAGGTTATTTTTTTATGTCAAGGAAAGAACAGAAAATGAATGTATTATTTTATTTTTAAGAAAAAGAATTTCTGTAAAAAAAAAAATCCAATGAGTGTTCGAACTCACGGGCGATGTGTTAACACCTTTTTGCTACACGGTACCTGTTCGATTTCTATGAACACATTCGTAAATGATACATTGGAAAATAAAAAACAGCGTTCAATCATATGATGACGTTACAGTTAAATAATATTAATACTTAAAATTATTTAAAGACCCAGTGCAAGCACATGTGTCATTATTTTCTTGCTCAATACTTTTTGTTTTATTCCCACAAAAGTCAAAGAATGCAAAGCAACAGACACTTGTACATACATACATATATTGTTATATTCGTACGATATAACCGAAGATCAACATAAAATACTTTTTTAATATTACTCCAAATTAATACTCCAAATTAAAACACTTAAATCTCGGCTCGCCGATATCGGATCGCCTTAATTTTTGGCCTAAACTCTATGAATTTCCGGAGAAAATCGCGTGGGAAAATTATATGAAAATCGCCCAATAATCACTTTCAATACCGACTGCCAAGCAACGAACAAACAAACGATGATTTACACTTACAAACCTAACACTTGCGTATGTATTAAATTTATAGTTTACTGCCCTAGAGGCGCGCGTATAGATGTTAACACATCAAAAATTTTTTGAAGAGAAGGTATTTTTTTTTTTGAAGAAAATGTTTTTTTTTAAGAAATGGATAGTTTTTTTAGAATTGCCCCTTTTCTCAAGAATAGGTACATTTTTATGAGTGGCTACTTATCTCAGGAAAAGTTTTTTTGTTTCGCAAAAAAGGTACTGTTTAAAGAAAAGGTAATTTATTAATAAAAGACAATTTCTTGTAAGAAAATTTACTTTTTATGAAAAGGTACTTATTTTAAAAAAATACTTTTTTTTAAGAAAATTTACTTTTTGTAAGAAAATTTACCTTTTTTAAGGTACTTCTTTAAGATAATGTATTTTTCTTAAGGAAATGTACTTTGTTTAAGATTATGAATAGGCACCGTTTTTGAGGAAATTTACTTTTTTTAAGAAAATGCACTTATTTAAGAAAATTTTCTTTTTTTAAACTTTTTTCACTTATGCTTTTCTAAATTAACTTTTTATTGAGTTCAAAACTACAATATATACCAAATATTGGCTACAGGCAGGCTCCACCTAGAAAACTTCCCATTAAACCAGTAAATTTCCCAACATATGTTAGTCTAAACCAGTGATGCCCACACACATATTATAACATATTGCGCTTGTGTGTGAAGCAGAATAAAACGAACTTCAATTTGAATATTTTTAAACTGTTACGCAGCATGACCCTTCTCTCACAAATGCTGATCAGCAACTGATTTCATTCGCACTGAAAAAATGGAAACAAAGCAAGTGCCGAACCCAAACGATCGAAACCACACGAACAAACTTATACTATATGCGTGTCGACAGCGCTGGAACAGCATTTTGGTATCCGGCACATGTGCCGAGGAATTCAAAATGTGGGCACCACTGGTCTAAACACAACCAAAGCAAAAGTACCAAATATATTGGGTAATACTGGGTTGAAGCATAATAGTGTTAAAAAAGTTGTTCAATTTTTTTTCATTTAGCCCCCATCCCGCAACATGCGATAAGGAACTTCGTTCCAAATGTGTACACAACAATACACAAAGAATACAAAAAAGTCCAAAAGTTGTATACAAAACACCAAAATAATACGTTAAAGTACAAAAAGTGTACACAAAAAGTCAAACAGGATATGTAAAGTACAAAGTGTACATAAAAGTAAAAAAGTATACACAAAAGTACAAAAAGTGTACACAAAAGTACAAGAAGTGTACACAAAGGTACAAAAAAATGGATAGGTCGTAAAGTAATTCATGTCAACAATTTAATAAGACCTCCTGCAGCGTTAACACCGAGGGAATCTCAAAATTTGCCTGCAAATTTGCCTGTTGAGGCAGTTTGTTGATATTCAACTTAGCCCTTTATTGGCAAGCAAACATGCTGGGCTAGGTTGTACTGAAAAAACAGTTTTGGAGGAGTTTTAAAAGATGCGTACTGAAGAGCAGAAAAAAGCCGCCTCTGTGACATATTCTTCCAAAACATATTCTGCAGGAACCATGTATATTTTTGGAATATACTTCCAACACTCATATGTTTGCAAGCCCCAAACTCACTTGTATTTATATGCAAACCGTAGCACATTTACTTGCAAACATGTATGCTTTTTCGTGGACACATATGCGTTCATATGCATTCGCGTGTTTCCCCCAAAAGATCCATATACTTACGAGAAATCATATGTGTGTTTCTTCCCAAACATAATGATATTTAGAAACGCATCATTTTTTTATTTCAAAATTTATTATAATTAATTTTATCAATACAAATCCACACTTGTAAATAATTAATACAAAAAATTAGAAAATTTAAAACGGCCGTTTATACATTTACTTGCATTGAATGCATCATTTGTTTTATTTTTTGTTGCATGAAATGAGAATCTGCTTCCTTTTTGCTTCTTCTTTCTTTGTTGTCTCCCACGTTTCCATTTTCACAAGGTTTCAACTACGCGACGTAGGTTATCAATATTGCGTTCTCCTCTGTTCGATGAACCATTTAAGACTGAATATATGACTGACTTCATCTGCAGTTTACACGCACATTCAGGAATATTTACGAGTCACTGACTGCGAGAATAATGCAAAACTACAGATCCACACTTACAAGGTAGACTCTCTCGTTGTCCCTCTTATATTCTCTTGCACCCGAGAGAGCATAAACAGTGCAACAAGCACAGCTATATTTGTATCACAAACATAGATATATTTGAGTCGTAAACACATATATTATAACATATTAATCCTTGTGTCTCAAACACGTAATATTGAATAGCAAACACAGTGTGTTTGGACACAAGTATATTATATTTGCGACAAGCTCCAAACACACGTTATATTTGCATCCAAACAATAAAAAATTACAGATTTTTCAGCGTGTACGGGAACATCAAAGTTTGTTCATTCGAGGGTACTTATAGTTCATAAACAGTCCAACACACAGAGCTGTATTTATATCACAAACACAGATATATTTGAGTCGTAAACACATATATTATAACATATTAGTCTTTGTGTCTCAATCATGTAATATTGAATAGCAAATACAATGTGTTTGGACAGAAGTATATTATATTTGCGACAAGCTCCAAACACATATTATATTTGCATCCAAACAACAAAAAACGACAGACTTTTCAGCTTGTACGGGAACGTCAAAGTTTGTTCATTCGAGGGTACTTATAGTTCCCAAGTCACCATTGAAGTTTCGATTTTCCAATACGGAAATATTTTATTTCTATTTGCTCATGCAATTCAAATGCAATGTTGTTCAGTCGGCTCTTAACTGCAATGGTGTTTAAGAATACTGTTGATGTATAGTAATGAACCGTACATTTTTCGAATTTGTAGGTAGCGAATAACAATCCATTAAAATGGGAGTGAAATCCAGGGAAATATGCCAAAAATTAATTCACATAGGGTACTTGCCATTCCTGTTTTTAAGTCAATTTCTCAACAGTTTTCTGAATGTATCTAAACCCTCATGTAGTCAAAAAAACCAATTCCCAAAACGTATTTACATATCACATCGGAAGCTCTACCCAGTCCCCTCATGGCATGTCCTGGGAAAACATCAACTTATTTATTTTATTTACATTTCCAGTTATGCCCTTATCTCCTGGTCATTTCTAAAAACCATTAAACTAAGATAGCAAAAACAAAACTACTCCAAAAGAAGAAGATTACAGGCTACCAGGGATATGTGGTACTAAAAAAAGTAACTTCAACTAAAAATAACCAAAACCTAAAATAAATACATTAATTGTTTACGGCCGTTTCTCAGTAACTACGAAAGAAACCGCAAACAAACATTATATACATCTTTTGGTTATTTTACATTTGCCGGCCAGTCGATTTAGAAGTTAACGGATGCAGAAGTGGTTTGTGGGTAAACAACGGACTTAATACATTACAAAGATCTTAAATTTACTTCTACATTTCCCAAGGAGAGTAATAAACCAAGTTGAAAGGATAAAAACGAATTACAAAATGATATTTAAACTTCATTTATAAATAACATTGGGTTAACCACATATAGACTTTAACTCAAGAAATTAGTTATACATTTTTGTACAAAGAGTTTTATACATCTACATAAATATACAATTGCAAAAAATGTCTCTATATCTATCTACATATCTATAGATTGTGTGTAAGAAATGTCTTCCAATGAATAGTAGATACGAGAATCTTTTTCTTAAACTATACAGTGTTTTCTATAGGCATTTAAATAAATAAATAATACGCAAATATTTTTCAATTTCCATGATGGGACACGAAAGAGTTTCTGAGAATCATTAAGATGTGCGCCTTCCAGTTTTATACTCCCTTGTTGGAAGCTCCAAACAGTTTGTAATTGGGTCAGAGCAGGGATCAAACCCAAGTTTTGACTGTAAAAGTTATTGATGAGTTAACATATGTAGGCACGCTTAGGGCAATCTATCAAAGTGAGCACATGCAAACAACACACAGCGTTAGCGTCACATACGTGGTTGTTGTACAACAATAGTCTCTACCTTAAAATAAGTATGATGGTATTGAAACAAGCAGGTCGTTGTCGCCAAAGAATAGTATAAGAATTGAATAGTATGTATAGAGAACTCATGGAACGAATTGTATGGCTCAAAAGCACTGGCGACATCTGGCGAATGATTTAAAAGGAATTACTCTCTTTTTGTCATAACTTGGTCCATTTATAATTTTGATGTGAAACATTGATACGTTTAGAAACATTTATGCTTTTTGTATTGTTTTATGTAATAATGGTGGATTTATATTGAAATGTTCTATAAAGGGAATAAGACTCGTTTAAGTTCTTTTACTCAGACTCTCTACATGAGAGCGGAAAAAGAGTGCAATAAGTTCTCTATACTATTCAATACTTTTTGTCGTCGCTCTGTTTATGACAAAAGAAACACAATTATTTCAGTGAGCTCAATATTGCTTTATTTTAACAATATTAATGTTAAAGCAGATGTAAGAAAAAAGAAACTGCAATAGCAAAAGAGCCTTAAGCACAAAAACTATTCTTGTTTTTTATTTTCCAATGTAACATTTACTAATGTGTTCATCGAACAGGTACCGTGTAACAAAAAGGTGTTAACATAACACAACAAAGTTGTATCATAAACAAAAAACCTTTCCTTGGAATATCATTTCATTGAAGTCATGCGTTTTTTCACGAATTTTTCAATCATTTACTCATGCTTAAAGCAATTTTATTTTTGCGGCCCACGGTTAACAGAAAATGGGCTACATTTTATATTAGAAGTAAAGAGAAAGGGGCTTAGAACAAAATTATTTTATGAAAAATAATACTTCTTTATCTTTTGCATTATTTGTATTGTGTTTTGTAATATTGTATTTTTAAAATGATAGAAACCAAAATTGCTACACGCTGAAAAATTTGTCTTTTTTTTTTTTGTTCCGGACAAATTTCTCCAGCGTATTCCTTGGCTCATTTCATGAAGAAAAGTCCACCAGGAGCATGTCCGAAAATACAAGGGTGCGAAATGACAACGGGTTCAAAATTTTCGGATTGGTGGTCGGAGGGTAGTAGGGTAAAGTTGCTAACTTCTGAGCCAGTGGTCGGATTTTTTTGTTTTTGGGCTTGTTGGAAAGGTCTTTCATGGACATTTCATGGACTTATGTCTTAAACAGCGCCATCTACCGTAATTAAACAAAACTATAATGTGCTATGATTCTTTCATACATTATTTTGAACACACATACCAATATGGATCAACATTTTCCTAATCATTTTCGATTCAATAAAGGTCATACAATTATATTTAAATGCAAACATTATAACATTAACTTGCAAAGATATATACTTTTACATGGAGCCATATGCGTGTTTCATCTTAAACATTCATACACTTATACCGAAACATTCGTGTGGTTCCTTCCACACAAACGACTGAGGACTAAATGTATCAAACTAATACGAAGCAGATCAGTCAACATAAGAAACACTCAATTGATTTACACGAGCGTTCTGGAATATTTACAAATCACTGACTGAAACAATTATGCAAATATACAGTTATACACTTGCAATAACAATAACTTTAGCTGAGAACAATCTCTCTTTGCCCCCTTTAATTATTTTGCTCCCGACAGATCATAGCGGCATAAAATTAAGTAAACAGTGCACCAAATACAGCTATATTTGTATCACAAACAACGGTATAGTTGGGGCTCAGCAACATGCATTATTACTTAATAATCATAGTGCCTCAGAAATTTTATATGAGTAGCAACCACTATGTGTTTGGACTCAAGTACAGTATATTTGCGACAAGCTTCCAACACATGT
The DNA here is from genome assembly GCA_963931995.1 of Phaonia tiefii. Classification (NCBI taxonomy): domain Eukaryota; kingdom Metazoa; phylum Arthropoda; class Insecta; order Diptera; family Muscidae; genus Phaonia; species Phaonia tiefii. The sequence continues at coordinate 229,453,893 of OZ008368.1, read as the reverse complement.
TATATTTGCATCCACACAAGACAAAATGCAGGTTTTTCAGTGTGTAGATCCAAGACTTTAGAAAAGACTACAAACCTACTATGCCCCCTAGTTTGTAGTCATAAGTGTAGAAGCCTAAATATATCTTATAACCTGAAAAAAAATACCGTTTCCCATTACATGCCAAGGGATTGCGGAAAGCTTCTCACAACCAGTGAGCGGTGCGTTTCTAATTTTGGACTCACTGATTGAGACCTACAGTTTTACACCGGTACCGAACGATATTTTGAGAAGTTTTTCATGAGCAACACCAAGCGAGGTGGCCGTCGTCGAAGGAAATGTAAGGTGGTCAGAGCAGGGATCAAACCCACGTGCTCATGCACAAGAGCTTGGCATACTAGCCATTGCACCACCGACGGCCACCCTATAACCTGATATGCGTAGCTTATTATCCTGCCTGGCCGAGATAAATGTGGAGAAGTTTCCCTCAAAGGTAGAAGCAAGTGTCAGATAATCGACTCCTATTGTGAATTGCAGCAGATACCTTAAAATCGTGCAACGACCATATTGGCTGGTATTCCATCCCACGGAATGCCTTAGGCAGATTGCTAACATTCATTAGTGGTACAAGATTCCTGCATAAAGACATCCACAAGGCTACTTGGGTATCACCTGATCAAAGAACGAAGAACCAAATTGATCACGTGGTAATTGATGGAAGGCACTCATCCAGTGTAATGGACGTACGAGTAATCAGAGGAGCTAACATCGATTCTGATCACTACCTGGTAGCAGCATAGGTTCGCACAAGATTAAGTAGAGCGAAAATCGTACGAAACCAGACGCAGAGGAAGCTGGACATCGGAAAGCTGCAATTACAAGAGGTAGCCACAGCCTACTCAAGGAAGCTCTCGCAACTTTTGACACAGAACCCACTCCCTCCCGATGACGATCCTGATGCGCAGTGGAAACCCATTTCCGGCTCTATAAAATCTGCCGCAACAACCGTACTTGGTTTCGAAAAACCGCTTCGCAATAAACCATGGTACGATGAAGAGCGTCGCATTGCAAATGATGAAATGAACGCTGCATGTATGGCAATGCTTCAGTCAATTGCAACGCGAGCTGGTATAGGGAATAAATAAAGAGCTAAACGGTCTCTTTGGGCATAAGAAACGGCAGTGGAGAATGCGCGAGAGTGGGGAAATTGAGACATACAGAAGGTAGAACGACGCCCGAAATTCTACCAAAAAGTCAAAAACGGAAATAATGGGCATTGTAAAGATGTGGAGGGAAATCTGATCGCAGATGTGCAGAGCATTTTGGGAATATGGAGAGATTATTTCTCTGCGCTACTGGTAGCTGAGATATCCAATTTGGACGACGACGTCGATTGCCCCCTCCTAACCAAGACGAGGTCAAAATAGCTATTGCCCGGCTTAAGAACAACAAAGCCGCAGGAGCCGATGGATTACCGACGGAGCTGTTTAAGGCTGACGGCGATGAGCTGATAAGGTGCATGCATCAGCTCATTAGCAAAATTTGGCTAGATGAATGCATGCCCGGCGATTGGAGTCTCAGTGTACTATGTCCCATATTTAAAAAGGTGACCCGAGTCTCTGTGTCTCTCTCTCTCTCTAAGGTCCTATCAAGTATAATGTGCGAAAGACTAAAACCAATTATCGCTGACCTAATTGGACCATACCAGTGTGGCTGTAGTCCTGTAAAATCGGCAACTGACCAGATTTTCACGCTACGCCAAATCCTGGAGAAGACCCACGAAAAACAAATCGGCAATAGTCATCTATTTGTCGATTATAAGGCGGCCTTCGATAGTCCGATACGGGGGAAACACTATGAAGCAATGTCTGAGCTTGGTGTTCCTGCAAAGCTCATACGCCTTTGCAGTATGACCTTGACGTACACCAAATCACCAGTGAAAGTTGGTAAGGATATTACCGAAACTTTCGAAACTGAGCGAGCCCTTAGGCAACGCGATACCCTATCCTGCGACCTCTTTAACATCATTATTAGAAAAGCTGCAGTCAACATGGATAAAAACATCCGCAGCAAAAGTCACATGCTGTTCTCGTATGCTGATGATATAGATATCATTGAGCGCAGAATGAGAAAAGTTACTGCGGTGTTTTCGTGAATTGAGAAGGAGTCAGCAAAAGTGGTTCGGACATTAAATATGGATAAGACAAAATTATTGTTTTCAATGAGCAGGGCCTCCACGTGTTTATAATTTCGAGGTGGTGGACGAATTTATATACCTCGGATCTGCCGTAAACAAATACAACAACGTCAGCCTTGAGATCAACCGGAGAATTGTGGTTGCGATAATATGTTATTTTGGGTTAAACAAACACTTTCGAGATAAAGCCCTTTCTCCAGTAACAAAGGCCCACCCAGAGTCTCATACAACATGGGATTGTTTTATTACGCAGGATCTTGGGTCTTATCGCCAGCAGACGAAACATTTCTAGGAATCTTCGAGAGATAAATACTCAAAAAATGAATGGCCTTATAGTGCAATACGGCGAGTATCGGCGACGAGTGAACTATGGGCTGTATGAGCTATATTCCGATATTAGAATATAGAATGGAAGCGTTTTCGAAACAGAACTCGAAGGAATACGAAAAATGTGAAGACAAAGACTCTGCTGGGTGGATCAGGTTGACGAATTGCTGCGCACACTTGGTATTACCAACTGGAGATATGAGGCAAAAGATCGAACTGGTTGGCGAAGTATGATATCTTCGTTTTGTAATGTCCCAGACCTCCGGGGTATTTCGAGATCGGATAAGTATGTAAGTAAGTAAGCGATTTTCATAAAGTGGTCCAATTCGTATTCAAAATAAGAAAATCATCGAAATAGTAAACTGGATGTAACTCGCAAAAATAATAAATTAAAAAAAAATCTCTAGCACACGGTCGTTTTAGCAATCTTGTATTTGATAAAGTTTTAGTTTTACTCGATTTAAAAAAAAAGTGGTGCCGTATAAAATACATCCATTGGGTAAAGGTAAAAGCAGGTAACAAATTTATTATTTTTGCGATTGGACGCGTGAGTTATAGCCATTTTTTATTATAACGATTTTCTTATTTTGGCGATTTTTAAAAAAAATCGTCCTTTCAAATTGGACCTTTTTATGAAAATCTCTTAGAAACCCGAAAAAAATAGTTATTACTTCGATTCGACGCTCCGATTCCGAAATATAGACATAAGAGCGTTTTAGCAATATTTTGTTCGAATCATTTTAGTTTTAGCGATATTTTTAAAGAAAAAAGTGATGCCATATTAATGATAGTATTAAGTCTTTTGCGGTTTTATAGTAATTTTTTATTTCAGCGATTTCCTTTCTATGGGAATTGTTTGGAAAAAAAATCGTCCTTACAAATTAGACCACTTTATGAAAATCCCTTAGAGACCCGCCAAAATTTGTTATTTTTTCGATTGGACGCTTCGTTTTCGAGATATATAAATTTTTGCTAATTTTTTCATATTTTCTATCAAGTGTAATGAGAAAACGTGATGGGTATTTCCCCATTGTAGCGGGCAACTAACAATTATTTGGCCCATAAAAAAAAATGGTTGCCCGTTACCTTCCATAAAGAGATTAGGGAGAGCTTCTCACAAACCTACAAGCTGTGCGCGTTCCAGTTTTATTCTCACTGATTGGGACCTACTGTTTTACACCGGTTCCAAATGGTATGGTGAGAAGCTTTTCCATGGTTTTCACAAACCTGTGAACTGTGCGCGTTCCAGTTATATACTCACTGATTGGGACCTACAGTTTTACACCGGTTCCAAACGGTATTTTGAGAAGCTTTTCCATTGCTAAATACTCGTCGAAAGAAATTTACGGTGGTCAGAGCAGGCATCGAACACAGGATCTCATGCACAAGAGTCGCGCACATTACCATTGCACCACCGACGGCCATATTTCGCCCATACCCTGTGGGTAATGGGTATATGATCGGTATCCATTCCCCACGGTGATGGGTATGGATTATACATGGGGGGTAAACTCTAACTCTGGGTAGAGTCACATCTTTGCCAAAATTACTTCGAAAATTTCATGAAAAGATTAAGAGACTATAATCACAGCCGCGGTGACCATTTGCCGGATATTTCATTCCAAACTTAAACAGGAACATACATATCTACTTTAGAAAGCAATGCAATGGTCAAAAAATTTTGCGATTTATTTTTAAATTAAATTGTGACCTTTTTTTTTGGGCCACCCTTTAGTATCACTTACTTTGAAGAACTTGAATACCCATAAACCACTGTCCATTATCCATTACGGGCGATGTTTTCCTTCCTTTCTTCATTTCCTTCCGCAATCTAACATCAAAAGTAAAGATGAAAATGTTTAGTTTGTTTTTGTATTTTTTTTTTTCAAATAAAAGGCAACATTTTCGCAAATATTTATGCACATAAAATGTATAGACAGACGAAGTATTTAGATTTTTATGTTCGACCATTAAATAAGTTTCCATTACATTAACTTTCTTCTATGGTCAGAGCTGACGGAGCAGAATAAACCACAATTCTCACTGGATTACAAATTGTATAAATACACAAGATGAAATCCAGCCAAACATTACAATTGTGCACAACAAAACCACAGAATTAAGATATATTTTGTTTAAACAAATGATTCTTATGGTTTAGCTTAGACTTTTCGAATATTTAACACAACATTTGTTAAATGTTTAATTTAAATTAAAATAAATGTTGGTTGGATTACACATCCCTTGGGTGTACAGTACTCGTATCCATTGACATGACTCCTTAATGCTAATGGAAATATTTCAAAATTGATATGGAAATGAATAAATTGCTGTATTGTGCTGCCATAAAACAATCTGGAATGAAAAATATTTGACAGTAAAATTTAAAGAGTCTATCCGAGATTTTGTATAAGGCACCTACACATGTTAATGTGTTAACTATTTCCTTGGTTGGCAACACAGGATCAAATTGATTATAAATATTAAGGCCATTGATTATTATGGAGGCTCAACTTACCTTCCTCTCTCAAATACTATTATTTACATAGTTGTATCATTTGTTAACATATAGCATTGTTTTTTTTTCTGTATTCAAATTTTTCACTTTCTCTGTAAACACAAGAAAAAATTGTCATAATATTTATTTAAATTTTATACGTTTTCCAGGAATATTTTAATCACAGGTTATAGTACATAAAGTAATTTACATTGTATTGTTATTATCGTATATAGCTAATTAAATATTAATTGTTTAAATACATATGCATGTAATTATATATATATATACATTGTAGTATTACTA